>PVIA01009472.1:0-60902 GCA_004024845.1 Tonatia bakeri | reverse complement strand
CTCACCTATGTCATGGGGGATGTTTGGATATGCTCCAATGTCTGTGACTGAGACACACAGCTTGGGTGGAAAGCAGGGCCATAGGCTAACAACACATAGGAGGGAAGTTGGGAGAACATCCTGGAAAGCTAGCGGGAGAAAGTGTGGCTGAGGAGAGGACGGGGGAAAGGACCCCCCTGCTCTGTGTGGTGAGTGATTCGCGCTCCTGGGACAGACTGAGCACACCAAGCACGATCTCTTCTGTTCTTGCCACTATTACCCAATGTTAGATTTTGCCCTGAAGGCAAATGGGCAAGAAAATCAATCAAAAGTTCTGTGCCTGTAAGCCCCCAAATCGCAGAGGCCCCAAGAAAGCAGACAGATTGTGATGACACTCTCTTTTCTCATAGACATATCTGGATAAAGAAAATTGAAGCCCTGGCTGGCGTAGCTCAGTGGATTGAGCGCGGGCTGTGAACCAAAGCATTGCAGGTTCGAGTCCCAATCAGGGCACATGCCTGCGTTGCAGGCCACGGCCCCCAGCAACTGCACATTGATGTTTCTCTCTCTCTCTCTTTCTCCCTCCCTTCCCTCTCTAAAAATAAATAAATAAAATCTTTTAAAAATCTTTAAAAAAAAGAAAATTGAATGGCAGTCCTCTGGGGCCCACGTGGGTAAGAAGCACCCCAGAGACCGCCAGGCACAGCGGGAAAGGCCCCATGCTGAAGCATTAGGAGAGGCCAGCTGCCCCCAAGGCTAGGTTGATGCTGTGACTTGAGCCTGACCCTCCCCTGCTTGCATTTCTGGTGATGTGGAGGTGTTTGGGCTACTTCTGCTGCCCTGTGGCTGAACAAGCAGAGGCAGGATCCCTGGCAATGCTCGGAATTGACACTGGGCTACTTCGGATGTTCCCTCTTCCTTCAGGGACTGCCACCGCAGCGGCTCCAAGGTGGGGAGGCAACTACTCCTTGACACACCTGGTGCCCCCACTTCTACCCTCTGTGCCTAATTAACTGTCCACGGTGACCCTGGACTGCTCTGGTTAAGGCTCTGGTGTAACAGTGGGACAGGGAACGAAATGTGTCTTTGGGTGGGCCCACCATTCAAAACAGCCTCAGACCAAGCAGCCACCACATTCCTTCCCTTAAATGAGAAGTTCTCAGGTGCTCCCCACCCTATGAGGGTGTAAGTCATGTCAGCACAGACATGAGAACTTGGGAGAAAACAAATCCCAAGCAAAATGCTCTCATCATCCTACAAAGCTCATTCATGCTGTTCATCACACTGACAGAAAGTGATGTGGGCACAGCTCCCCTGGAGAGCTGTCCCCTTCCACCCAGACAGTTGTGAGCTGCACCTGCCCCACTGGGCTCCAGCAGGTCCCACACATGGACTGTCACTGTCACCATTCGGACTTTCTCTTCCCCCCAAAGTGAGCATCTGGAGGACATGACTCCTCTTCCCCTCACAGCTCTTTCTTAGCACTGGGGTCACCCCGCATGCTCTGCCTATTCCACAGAGATTGTTTGGGCTTATTCTGCTGCCTGGGAAATTGGGTTGGAAAATTAGTGCATGGAGAGCCAGATTCTGGCCCATAGTAAGAACACCCTCTTACCTGGTATATTAGCTTGGCTGGCCTCCCCTTTGGTTTTCCTGCCTCCTGAAAAGGTTGCCTCTGGTTCTATCTACATAACATCTCACAAGGCAGGCACAGATGGCGGCAAGAGAGATGAAACCTTGGTTGAGGAGGAGAACGTCCCAGGCAAGCTTCGCCCCACACCCTGGCAGGGAGGGTCTCGGCCCACTGAGCGGCCCGGACCTGCCCGAGAGACCGGCCAGCCTCAGGCGCTTCGGATCTTCTGGTGCCTGGGCAAACCTGCTCCTTAGAAAAGGCTTTGGATGTTTTGGTTCAACAAATACCTATTGGATGCCTGCAATGTGTTGGGTTCTTGGGATGAAGTGGACATAGCTCCTGCTGTCATGAGGCTTTGCTCAGAGCAGGGAAGGCCCGGGAGAGGTTGGTGAGGAGCTGGCCTCCCCCCAGCACTGCTGCCAAGACCCTGCCTCAGGCCAGTGCCGGCCTCTGCACGTATTTGCTCCCACCTCTCCAAACCTTCCTCCTCTTGCTTCCGTCACAGTCTTCATCTGCCTTTCCCATTGCTTCTGCATTTTATCTCTTTGAAAAGTCCGCCCTGATAAATGAACAAATGGCGGTACTTCCATACAATGGGATGTTATTCAGTTCCAAAAAGAAATGAGCTGTCGAGCTACGGAAAGACACTGAGGAGACTTACAAGCATACTGTTAAGTGAAAGGAACCGGTTTGAAAAGACTACACACTGTGTAACTCCAACTACGTGACACTGTGGAAAGACCAAACTATAGAGGCTGGAAACAGACTGCTGGTTGCCGGGAGTTTGGGGCATGGAGGTGTGAGGGATGAATCGGTGAGACGGTGAGACAGGACTTTTAGGGCAGTAAAACTATTCTGTATGATACTGCAGTGGTGGGCCCATGACATTATGCATTTGCCAAAAACCACTGAATTGTACAACACAAAGAGTGACCCCTATGTGAACTAAGGACTCGGGTGAATACTGATATGTCCATATTGGCTCATCATTGTAATTAATGCGCCACACTAATGCAAGGTATTAATAATAGAGGAATCTGTGTGTAGGGAGAGGGAGATATGGAAACTCTCTATACTTTCTGTGCAATTTTTCTGTAACCCTAAGACTGCTCTAAAAATGAAGTCTGTTAAAATTAAATGAACGAACAAACAGACAAAGGCCTCAGACCAGACCACCTAGACTTCCCCCTGGCATGAGCTCCCAGCACTCTCTCCAGCACAATTCAGTCTGTACAATTCAGTCTGGCCTCTCTGCCTTTCTGCTTTCCAGTGAGATCCGCAGATGGGCCCAATGTCACGTCGATGCAGTGCATCCCTTACCAGCTTTCCCACTGCCCTAGGACTGCTCTGCCAATGGACCAGTGCTGGTGTTTTATCAGGCTGGCCTTTTAATCTTCACTCCCACGCCAGGCCCACAATTCCACCCTGGAACTCCTGGGGGCTAGCGTGGGCCTTCATGCTGTTCTTTAGATTAACCTGCTGTCTCCTTGCCCTTGTCTTATCAAAACACAGACCTTTCCCCAAGACCTTTGCATAACTACTGATATCCTCATCACACTCCCCGCTATCTGCCCATTTCTGGTATCAGAAGAAAAAGACGAAAGGAAAGACTCAAAGCTGACAAAGAAAGGTGAAAGGCACCAAAGCCATTCACCCATGGTCCCCTGGACAGCTGTGATCCCACTCACATTCCTACGTGGCGCCTGACACATATTCATTGACAGTCCTAGAGGCAAATGGCCTGACACCACAGCCTACTCTGCATTCCTACACTGAGCAGGAGAAGATTTGGATTCTAACCATTTATCTTTTTACAACCCACTGTTAATAATTAATTTGTATGTGAAAGCGTGGAGAATTGTTATCACTGTTCAGTTATGGGGACAGGGCAGCACAAATAACCCCCTGCTGAAAAACCTGAGGGCACAACTGTTTCAGGAGGTTCCCAGGGTCAGGGCTGGGGGTCAGGGAAGCCTTGCTCACGTATTTGCTCACACACATTTATTGGGTTTGGTTGCGGTTGGGGGTGGGGGACAACCTTACTCTTTAACAGGCTCTAAGCAAAAAAGTGAAGTTGATTCTGAAGGAAAATACTAATTGTCAAGTTTCCAGAAAAGGCAGTCCAGCAACTCCTGTGCATTACAGGCATTGAGAAAGACCAAGAGACTGCTTCATTCCAACAGCGTACCACAGTCCTGTGCTGGGCCTGTGCACCCTGGAAGGCAAGCTGAGAAGGTCGAGCCCAATCTTGTGGGCAGGGAGGAGCCACCAAGTTTTCTGGGAGGCAACGAGAAGGTGGCAAGATAAAAGGAAAGAAAGCAAAGAGAGAAACTGAAATAGAGCTAAAGCAAAAGCGGTGAAAGAACAGTCCTACTTTCTTAAAGGTCCTCACTCACATGCTGCCTGCCCGCTCAGAAATGAACACACAGAGGGCAAGGGGGCTTATGTAAAGCAAGCCCCTTCTGGAATGTTTAAGGCCAGCAGAGACTCACAGGGGTTCTCCCAAGCCTGACTCCCCTGAGGAAAAGCACCTCCCTGAACCCCTGCTCCTCATACTTATCTCTCCTTGTGCCGGGAGAAACCAGCAAGGGGTGCAGATGCCACCGTGGGGGCCAGCAGGGGCCAAGGGGAAGCTATCCTGGGCACAGGACCCTCATTGGCTGGGAGGGCCTTGCCTCACCAGGGCGTCCAACCTTTTGGCATCTCTGGGCCACACTGGAAGAAGTGTTGTCTTGGGACACACATTAAATACACTGTGACATGTAATCACAAAAAAATCTCATAATGTTTTAAGTAAATTTATGATTTTGTGTTCAGCCACATTCATAGCCATCCTGAGCTGCAGGCAGCCCATGGCCGGACACCCCTATAGTCTAGCCGCTGGACACCCCTGCTAGACTATCAACTCCTGGGCTTTGCGGCAGCAGCTTCACCCACTCCGTAGCTCTAGAACCCTGGTGTGCAGTAGGTGCTCAACGTTCGGGGAAGAAACAGGAGCATGGCATTTGAGCTACAGTGTCAGGATTATCTCCTTCAACCTGCCTGTGCCAACCACACTCTTCCTGGACGGCACGGCCCCCCCTTCTCCTGTTGTTCTCTGGATCCTGGAGGGAAGAACAGGAACAAAAGAAGTCAAACGGGTTTTGTCTTTTCCCCCTGAGCAGAGAAGCCTGTCGTGTTCTGACAGTCTGTGGCTCTGGCCACCAAGAAAGCTATCGCCATGGATTCAGGAGAAGTCGTCTTATTCCTTGGAGGAGTATCAATGACCGCCCTCGTCGGAGGCACCCACAATATCACACTGTGAAATGTGAACCTGGTTTGGCGTTGGCCCATCGTGCCTCAAGGTGAAGGAGTCCTGCACCAGAGGGTGGAATGCTATCCACCAGACGCTTTCTGAGGTTTCCGTTGCCCGTGGTCAACCATGGTCTGAGAGTGTTAAGTGGGAAATTTCAGAAATCAACAATGCAACGTTTGAGGATCCTCAACCATCGTCACTGTCTGCTCCTGACACCGACCTTCTATATTGTCATGGCCTGACAACCCAAGCTCACTCGAAGCAGACGATCCTCCTTTTGATGTATGGTTAGAAGGTCAACAGCAGCGTAATGCTGTGTCACAATGCACAGGTCATTCGCTTCGCTTCAGTCTATCACACAGGTATTCTGTCATCTCGAGTCTTCACATGTCATCTCGAGTCTTCATAAGAAGAAAGGTCACGGTAGTATAAGATATTTTGAGAAAGAGACCACATTCATATAACTTTCATTATAGTGTATTTTATCATTCTACTTCATTGTTACTTATTGTTGTTCATCTCTTATTGTACCTAATTTATAAGCTTCATCACAGTTCTATATGTGTGGGAAAAAACACAGGACATATAAGGTTTTAGTACTATCTGAGATTTCAGACACCCACTGGGGGGTTTTATCCCCCGTAGATAAGGACAGAGGAGACTGCTGTATGGGCCGAGGGGCGGTTGGGGCCTCAGGGGGCAAAAGCAGAACCCAAGCCCTAGTTAACAAGGCTTGCCTTCTCGGGGGGAGTGTTTCCGCTGAAGTAATTTTCCTGTCCCCCAGGCTAACACATAAGGACTGCTGTGCAAAAGGCAGGCTTAGAGCTCCTGCCTGGGAGCCTGCGCAGCAAGGCGAAGCCACTGGCTGGATGCCCCAGTGGGGCTGCCGGGGGACGAAGGAGGCCAGTCAAGGCCTTCCCCAGGCCTTGATCTCAGTGGTGGGGCTTGTAGGTCCCTGGGGACCACTTGCCTCTGACCTCAGCTTTTTAAAAAATCTAAGACTAATCAATTTGCCAAGAACTTTAGCCATGAGGAGAACTGAAGAGACAAATGGGAAAGGAAGAGGTGAGGCCTGCTCTACCCAGGTACTTTGCTGTAGGACCTGGACAGAGTCACAGGCTCATTGGAAGTGCTTGAAGCTACAATTATCTTTTATTTTTTTTTCTGCCTTTGAAAACTGATCAGCCACAGGGCCAGCTCCTCCCCTTCTGGCTGCTTCCCCAGGTCTACTGCCAGACTTCCCCGTGCTAGGATTCCCTCATTGCTCAGATCGGGGAGTAATTGGTCCATAAGGGCTCAGCTGAATGCTTAAGACAACCAATGTCGCTCTTGCCGAGTTTGCATATGTGACACCACTCATTAGCTCAACTTCTGTGGACTATCACTCTCGACTACAGATGCCAGGCCCGTCATCATGCCCATTCAACCTTTGAGACTGGAGAGAAGCACCTACAGGGTGTACGTGTGGTGGCAGCTGAAGATAAACCATCCACCTCACTTGGCACCATCCCCACGAGAGAGCTTTCACCCTGTGGCTGAAACCTTACCCCTTGAGGCAGCCTCAGTTCTTAGTCATTTTGTGGACTTCAGCAAAGCTCCCAGAAAGCCAGGTTCAGGGTTTCCTTCTCACTTGGGCTTGTCACCTTGGATCTGCGTTGGCCCACAAGGCCCGCTTCCTCCCCACTACCCCCGGGACATGCAGCTGCATGGGGACTGGGCCTGGGAAGCTGAAGGGCGCATGCCTGCCCAGGCAAGACCTGCCCTGACGACGGTGGAGGTGTTGCATTGTGGCGCTACCGGGCTATTTTTCTAGCTAGCCTTTCGGTCCCTCTTGCGCCATCCTTCAGCGTTTTACGGGTCTCTCAATGACAGAGCACTATTCTAGGGAACCCAGCTCTCCTTTTTGTCTCCTGTGGACGTCTGTAGGTCCCTCTGAGAGCACAAAGGTTGAGAAAACCTTGTTCCAGAGAAGGATTCTCTTTTCCTGCTCACATGGTGCTGGCCCCAGGCCCTAGCAGAATGTTGCTCAATGCAGTCTTTGCCCTACACCTGCCAAAGTAAACAAATAGAACAGTTTATTATATCATGCCCTTGACTCTGAATCATGCCTCCAGTCCCCAGAGAAGTTGCAAAGCTGATAACCTTCAATGAGTTCAATGAGTCTCCTTGGCATTGAACAAAAGGTGTATTTTGGCTATACACTTACAAGTCTCTTTATTTCATTCGATGGTCATTGATATTTTCAACTTCTTCTCTTTGCCTCTCTCTTTTCTCAAAGATACAAGTGTGAATTCTCAGCTCTAATTTCCTTGCCCATGTTCTATAGCAAACTGGCCACTTAATCTTATTTTATTTTCTGATACTTGTGATTAAGTAGGAGATACTAGTTCTATAAATGGAAGAAATATTTGGGCTGCTGAAATATTTTTTTGGTTTCCTGCTTTGTTTTTATGATTCAATTCCATCACTCAGTCTTTATTCTCTCTTTCCCTCCTGCTCCTTCTTTGCCACTAAAAAGCATATAGGTAACGCCTACCTGGTTTGGGCTCTAAAATCAGTCACGTGGCCTTGTTTACAGTCTCCTGGAAAGGGTTGTTTTCAGTGAACTGTGGACCCTCCTCAGTGGTAACCTGTTAGTCTGGTGGTCTGCTTATGACCAGAAGCCAGAAAATTTCCCTGGGGACAGCAGATCTGTCCCTCTGGAAGTGTCTGTCCCTAAACGAACAACCATCACCACACTAACAGCAGCAAAAAGATAGACTGAGTTGAAGACGTGTCACCTGCCTGGATGGGGTTTCTGGTTCTCCAGAGCTGCACACAGAGAAGGCAGCATCCCCTGGCAGAAAGCTCCAGTGTGGCCACGGGACTCCCCTTCCTCGGAAGCAGGGATATAAGGGAAAGCACACTGAAATGTGGCTCTAGCCACCTCCCCACCCTTAACTCCCCAAAAGGTTAGAATCTCATGGAGTTTGCAAATAAACAGGCTTCTCTTCAGTGTAAAGAAATGCAACAGGAGACATACCCGACGAGCCCAGAGACAGATTTTGATGCAACCCCTGAGCCAAGCCGTGTAATTTGGACATTTCTGGTTTAAGATATCCCAGATGTACAAGTGGTTATGATTGTGAGACAGACAACATATCTGGTTGGAAAAATTTAGTTTCTGAAATGAGGAGCTGTGATCAGTTACCTTGTGGTATGATGAGTCTGGGAATAATCATTTCCTCTAATCTCCTTTGATTAAGGTTATGATGGAGAAAGGTTTTCACTGCATCATTTTTATTGCTTTACATTTATCTTAAAGGGAGTGAAATTTAGAGGAAATAAAAAAAGTTTTCTAAAAAATTTTTCCTTAAAACACTGGAAACTAAAAAGAACATCCATTCTTATCCTTTACATTTTGTGCTTTGTAGTTCTCTAAATAAAAGCTGGTATTACGTGAGCAAAGCAGTGACTGCAGGACCTATCTTGGTATTCCAAAATAAGGTGATTGAAAACCTGTAATCGAGTCTGAAAATGTCATTTTCAGTCTCATTTTGTAGCTTCCATTTCCTCTACAAATTCTAAATTTTTACTCCAAGGGACCAGAATTTCCAAAAATATTAGATCTATCATCGTGACTAGACAGAAACCCAGGACTAGATGAGTAGAAGAGAAAGAAAGGCTTTAATAAGTTGTCAAAGAAAAAAAAAAAGCAAAAACAAAATGGGAGTGAAGGTTAGTCCTAGGCCAGGCCCCACCCAAATTGTGGACGTGAGTTTTAGAACTGCAAGATTCTATCCTGCCTGCTGGTCCTCTCCACTCTGAGTGGTTCTGGCGATTGGTGGAAGGATGGTGGCAGTGGGGGAAACGATGGCCCTTTGAGACGGGCTGGCTGTTTGATGGCAGGGAACAGATGACATGGCCGGGAGACCAGAGTGACACTTACAAGCTCTGAGGTCCTGGGCAGTTCTTCCAGAACCTCAGTTTCTCCCTCTGTAAAATGGGAATAAAACTATTTCACAGGGCGATCATAAGGGTTAGAAAGAATATAATTAATTCACCTGTCTCCTAGGAGGCATGTGGTAAATGGCAGCTCTCAGAATAGGAATGACCTTTGACCCAAGAACAAATCAATTCCATCTTGGCCACAAGCTGTCCCAGAACCTTCTCTCTAAAAGTCCTGTTTACTCTAGGGCCGGGAAGGTCGTTAGTCATTCCCAGAACACAAACACTCTCGGGCAGTGACTAACCTGGCTTATTGACCGACACTCGCTCTGGCCGGCAGCCAGGCGAGGGTGCTCCGACGTCCACTCGCCGTAAAAGGCAGCTTAATTTCATTCACTGAGTTTGATATTGTAGGGAAAGGGAGATGATTTCATGGGGACATTCACTGTAAACAAAGCCCTTTTTAACCAAGTTGCTCTGGCAGCTATGGCCAGATGGTGGTACCAGAGGAAGAGGCCAGAGTTTGTGGGCACTGCTGAGAGGGGTCATGACACAGGGCAGTAGTTCTACTTCTAACGCTCACTTGCCTTTTTATGGAGCCCTTCAGCTCAGAGAGACCCGAAGCCTGCCTGGCCTGACCGGATCTCCCCCTGTGAGCGACCAGGCCCAAAGTATCCGCCTCATTTTATAATAAGGAGCCAACAGTCTGAAAGAGGGGTTAACAGATTCACTCACAATTGTGCAGATGAAGGGGAGCAGGAGCAGGACTCAAACTCAGATTTTTAACCTTGCTTGCTCAGGACTCTGTTCCCTAGGCCCTGCTTTTCCTCCCAATCTTTAGCTCTGTGGCACCAGCAAATTCCATGGTTCGACACTGAGGTCTAGAGGCAGATTCAGTCTCTAAGAATCTGTGTAACTGTGAGCAAGTCGCTTGTGCTCTCTGAAATCCAGTTTCTTCTTTAAATGGGGATAATAATGACAGCCTTCAGAAATTACAAAGAGCCGAAGGAATAGCGCATATAAAGTTATTAGTATGGCATTCAGAACATAACAAACACTAAAGCTTCCATTATTGATTTTACTATTGTTGTTGTTGTACTCTGTCCTCCCAGGCTTGACGTCCTCTGTGGAGCTTGGGCGGCAGCCGTGGGGTAGCAGAGAGAGCGTCGGACAAGGCATCTGTCATAAGACCCGAGTCCAAGCGCTGGCCCTGCTGCTTATCAGCCACACGGCCATGAGCATGCCACTCCGCTGTGTCGCCTTGGTCTCTTCATCTCCAAAATATGAGGCTAAAATAGATGTATTTCCTGGAGTCTCCATGACAATGGAATGAACGTAAATCCCTGTAAGTATCCCACAAAAGACAGGCACTGTGCAAGACTGAGCAGAAATCCACTACTGGAAACCTCCATTTCTTCTCCCATGTTTGGATAATCAAATATGTTGCTGAAGAGCCTTCTGTATCACAAGAGGGGCCACAAACTTGGATCCCTCTTTTGTGACTCAGGGGAGCTGCACAAAACATATACCGATTCCGTCACTGACTTCCCTGGTGCCGTCCTGCGAGTCCAGGATGAGTGGCCCAAGCATGCCAAGCATTGCTCTGGGGCAAGGGAGGAAGGCACCAGTGGGGAAGTGATGACTAGCTGGACAGGAAATGAAAAGATGGATTTCCAGCAGAGTTGGCGTAGGCTGATTTCAGGACGTTGTCTCAGCAGTGAAAGAGGAGACGGCCGGCACTGGTGTGTGCTTGCCCAAATTGAGAGCTTGGGGAAAGACAGATGTACTGCAAATGAACACAGCAGGAGATAAAAGGCCTGGGCTGACTTAGATAAGCCCTAGGGAATGAGCTGATGTACTTGACTTAGTTTCTAGCAAGATGCCTCATTTCTAGGAAGACACTCAGTTCCTAGGGAAATCATTAACTTGGGAGAACATGACCCGGTCTCTTGCAAAATCATGACCCTTCAAAATATGTACTTGATTCTTGAGTGAGATTTCTTGTATAAGAAAAGCCAAAGCAGAAAGAAATGGATTCCTCAATAGAGCTCATGTCCAAGTTGAACTTTTTTTTTTCTCTCGAGGAAGGTTTGGCCAACCCATAATCATTCCTGTTAACATGGCAACAGGAGAACGAATCAATTCTCCTTTCAATCTAGCAGTTACCCAGTTACCTCTGCTTATATAGCCTCCTTGACAAGAGCTCGATCCAGTTTGCCAAATGACTCTGAGAAATTTACCATTTGACCCAGGTGAGAGCTGATTAATGGAGGGAAGTCCTGTTTGGTCACCCATGCACATTTATCTTGCTACTTCTATCACGTCACTACTGGCAACATTGCATTTTCAGACATTTACCCTGCAACCAGAACACTTGGACTTGTGCCTGCTTCATCAGGTATAAGCTATGCATAGTCCCCTTTTGTTCCAAGTGATTGGTAAACTTCTAGTATGAAAACTCGATTTAACACATGTTTCTTAAATATTAGCCGTGCGCGAGGAAGGAGAACCTTGGACCAGGAACAATGCGTTCTAGGGTAAGAGAACAAAAGATAAAATCTCTCCATAGAAAGTTGTCCCTATGCCCCAAACCCATTCCCTTTAAGGAGTTTTCACTGTGATTAAAACCAAACAAAATGTCCACATATAAAATAAAAGACTCTGTTCAAAGGGCCACAACCCACAGCACCAGAAACAGGAGGATGTGGGAAGATCCTGGGCCCTGCATTTCCATCCATAACATAAGCACAGAAATGCCTCTCCAAGTTCTACCCTGTGAAGATGGTCACTAATGAAAAGTTTCTGAATGTGTATGCCACACACACACAAGCACACACATCTATATATCTATATATTCAACATATATTAAAATCTACGAGGTATGAAAAGGAACATGAAGATGACTACTACTCCCAAACGAGTGGACCGAATACCCTTCTCTAAATGGAATGGGTGAGTATGATGAAGTGAAATTCTAAGTTCTTTGTCCTGGCCAGTGCCTGTACATTGTTTCACGATATTTTGGAGCTGGAAGAGACTTCAGAAGCCATTCAAGTACCTCAGACATCATGCTCTTATTCCACCTTCCTATCTATCACCCACTATTCCACCCATTATTCAGTTTCTGCTCAAACGCTCCTGGGGAAACAGAGGTCAGTGCTTCAGGTAGTAATTGCAGTGAATCACCGTACTCATTAATCAGATGCTTCACATTGTGAGGTATGTCCAGCTCTCACAATTTCCACTGTGCTCGTTCTAGCCTTTGGAGCAACTGCTGCTGCTCCCTCGTTACACGTCACTAATCCTGAACTTTAAGCAAATGTTGATTCCTCGGAAGGTACTAAGGAGCTATAGACACGCAAAACACAGTAGATGAATTGTAAAACCACAATACTTGAAGCACACTGAAAGAGTAGACCTAACATTTGGGCTTCTCGGGAAAATATCCTCCTCCTTTAGTATGTGCAGAGTAAGATGACAGCCCCAAGGACTGTTCGGATGTTATCGACACCAAGACACGAAGAGAAACACGTGTAGGACCTGTTTGTCCTGCTTTGACTTTGGTCTACACCCAGTGTCTTTCCATGGTCTCCATGAATATTTAAACAAAGCCAAATAACCCATATTTATCGGGCACATAATACTTCTCTGAGATGCTTAGCCTTTCACTTCAACATCTTGTGTGGTAAATACAACTGCAGTGTTTGTAGAAGCTCAGAGGTCTCATCAAATCTGTTAACACCCTTCTAAGATTCCTCTAGCACCCTTTTAAGATGCTTCCAGCACCCTTTTAAGATGCTTCCAGCACCCTTTTAAGATGCTTCTAAGATGCATCTGCCCTTAACAGCATGAGGCACCCCAGTTCCAGGTATCTGCTTTGAAATAACCATGAAGGAATAAGGAAAAGGATATTTGAAAACAGGACCTGGGAACATCCTTTATTCCTGGACCCTAAGACCAGTGTCCTCACAGACATCAGACCATTCAGTTTCACGCACAGCCAGTCATGAGTCTATTCTGGAAGGCAGCCCTTACTTGCTGACATTAACACTAGCAGAACACAGACAAATGCATAAAGATCCCTAGATCAAGAGAGGGTAATGCGGTGTAGCGAAGACCAGAGACTTTGAAGCCAGATTGCCAGGGATGACCTAACTGGTTGTACGACTTTAAACAAGTTGCTTAAACATTTTATGCTTCAGTTTCCTCATCCATAAGATAGAGATAATAAGGGAACTCACAGATTGCTTTAACAGGTAATTTATATATTTGCATTGAGTTGTTCTTTTGCCAAACACAGTGCAATCCAGCAGAGAAAATCATGCCTCTGAATCAAGAGGCCTGACTTCAAACCTTCTACAGTGACTTGTCAAATCATAGATCCAACCCCTTAGCCCAATCTTCAAAGCTCTTGACAATCTGACCCCAATCTACTCTTTTCAGCCACCCTGGTGGTCATTTCCCACATCTTTGTGTGCTCCACCCATCAGACTCCTTGCAATTGCCCAAAATACAAAAGACCTGTGCATCGTGGTAAGGTTTTTGTACTATTTCCTCTGTGGAATCTCCTCCTTACTCTATTCTTGTGCAGTAACTACCCCCACTTATGTCCATGACTGTATCACAGCCCTCTCCTCCACTGGACTATGTTTCTCAAAGGTAAAGGATGGTCACCTTTTCACATGGTGGGTGGGCAACATCTGTGCAAGCAATTGAGGGATTAAGTGAATACATTTCAGATACATCTCTTAGAAATGCTGACCATAATGTGGCTCTTTTCTACCTTAGAAAAATATGTGACGGCATCTGCTTGGAAGTAAACAATACAAGATATTGTGACAATGCAGCTCGTACTAATGACATGAATGAGGTAAAGCCTTGTGTCATTCCTATAATCCTCTGAAAGGCTGAAAAAAAATCCTGTTTTGGATCATGTGTCTGCTGCCAATCAAGGAGGTGATGTTGTATGATGACCCCATTCATATCCGTGTTCTTAAAGATGTTATAAATCCTTGCTGGATTCTCATTGTCATGGTAGATCCTGTGATTTGGAAGATCCTGCGATCTGGTAGATCCTACAATCTGGTAGATCCTGCTTCTAAAGGACATTAGCACGAGGAGAGGATCTGAGCTGACCACATCCTTCATCTGGCTCTGGAAGAAGCACCTGTCACTGGCCACCTTGTTGACCTGCTGCCTCGAATGCTCCCTTGTTTGAGAATGGTACTTTCAGAAAGACTAGGCTCACCTTTCCTACAGGCAGTAGGAACTTGAATTGATTCTTGTGCTATTAAAGTTAAGCTCTTGGCAAAATATGTTTAAAAAAATCCTGAAGACACCATCAAATGTGTGGTCATGCCAGAAGCAACAGTGTCCATAGAAGATGTTTTGCTTGGCAGGACATTTTGCTGAGTGTGTAACCAACAAGACCCACTGGATGGAAGAAAAGAGATGAGGGACTGAGACTTCTTGAGCTCCTGCCGTGGCCACAGATCATTCTGCTGTGTCTGAAGTTATTACAAGGAGACAGACAGCAAGCAACCTGTTCTGCCAAAACTTTGGATCCAATATAATTCTGCCTACCTGTAGTCTGAAGTGTTATCCACCGCTTATGGAGGAAAGAGGAGCAGGAAACTACTAAATGATGGTCCAATAGTGTTAATGCAGATCTGAAGGGGCACAGTGTTAGGCTAACACAGCTCTGCTAATAGCTTATCAAAAAAAGCAATAGTTCATATGGAACAAGAAAATTGTCAGTGAGACCAACTTCCTTCTTGAATATAATTTCTAGTAACAAAGCTCCTCTTTTCATCCATTGGGCAAACATGAAAATTGTGAGTCTTTACCAAAAGGTCAGAACTGCTACACTAAATATTTTGGGCAGGTGGTTAATGTTTCTCTCCTTGAACCTTTGTCTTTGTTTGGTATCTTTGGTGTTGCAAGTCAAGATTGGGAAAGTCAAGATTGATTTCTTTTTGAGGGTCATGAAGAGAACAACATAACCCTTATTTTTATTGGTGGTGATAAGAAAACTCATTAAAGGGAGGGACATACATGTTTCTTAGAAACATGGTTTTATGGGGCATTGCTTTTATGATACCTTAGGGAATGCATATTTCAAAGGGTAATCGTGTGAAATTTTTCTCTCAAAACAAGATTGGAATTTAAATGTGTCATCTTACTTCTGGATTAGACAAGTATCGTGGGCTGAGAGGACATGACATATGCTTACACATGATGATGGCATGTTTAGCTAGGCTTTGAATCTTATGTCCAGGGTAGGCCCATTTTATCAGGGGGCAGAGTTGGGGATTTTTTCACTGTGCAAAGCAGAGGGTACCAGTAGGATGCCTCTAAAACTGTGCTGAGGCTCAGTCGTATTTTCTGCACTTTTTGATGTTATTCTGCAAGGACTCTCACCTCACCAATCATATTACTCCCAAGGAACAGTGGTGTGTGATGTCAGAGTCAAATGCTTTCCTGGTAGGCATAAAAGGAATCATCTTAGAAGAAAAAATGAGTTTGTATGAGATTCAAAAGATTTCTAACAATATGGGAAATGCCACAAATTCCAGACACTGGACTGACAAGTTTCACACGTGATGTGAAACTTGGTACTCTCTCTACAATGGTAGAGAGTAGGAAGACCTTGAGTAAAGGTTAGGTGACTTGAATTCAGGTGGCCCACCAAGACCATAATGCCATATCCTTCAAGGCATACACCAAGTACCCTTTTAAGAAAGTCACAAAAATATGGTTACCTAGCCTCCTGTCACTCCAGGAAAAGGAAATGTCCTTTGCCCCCAGGACATTTAGTCATCTGTAAAAAGGTTTTCTTCCTGAGACAGCACTTTAAAATGCTAAAGACTGCTAGAGAGACCATTACACATTTGAATTTATATGCAGATAAAAAAGAAAAACATTAATTGTTCATCCGAACTTGGGTTCGATTAAACGAGGAGTTTAGCTCAGATTCATGGGGGAAATATATGATAGAATCATAAAATCTTAAAATTTGAAAGGATTTTAAAAGATATTTATTAGATTTTCAGAAACAAGTCCCTGTTTTTGACTACATATAAAGATCTGGGGTGAAAGAGGGGAGAGAAAGAAAACTCAGGACAATACCCCCAACCAAGACCTCTAGTCACCTGCAGACAGAAGCGTGAGAGAACTGTCAGGATTAACGTGATTCATGGCACTGAATTAATCAACAGGATCTGATGCCGAAAACAAAAACTAATTGTTGCTTTCAAAGAATGTGGGGAGACAATTCATTCTTTTCTTGAAAACTATTTAGTTCTCCCCCTGCTGAACGAAACTACCTTCAACCCAGCAGGTGAGCCTGTCTGTATTTGTATAAGAATCTCAACCCCCAGAAAAAAATGAAGTTGGGTATTACATGACTGAGCAGTAGCACACTTAACCCTGGGACACATCCAAAACAACAACAAAAAAGGCTTGGGGAGAAAGGAAGAGTCCTGAGAAAGGGCATCCCAAAGATCATGGATTTTTGTGCTCTCTCTGTTGAGTGCCGGGGAATAGGCAGTGGGGGAAGAGAAGATTCTAGCTCCAGGCACAAAGCTGCATCAGCCACATGCCTGTTAGAAGCTGGTGTCCAACTAGGACATGTCACTCTGCCCCTCCGGCTGTGGATCAGAGGACTCAGAGCCTAGTACATGGTGAGCAGGTCCAGGAACACATTGCACACGTTCTGTGTTCGCAAACACTGGGTCTAAGTAGATCGATTTTCATTTCTGGATGAGTAAGCATGAAAAATCAACAGCATAGATGGGAGAAAAAGAGCATCACAAGGGAACTGAAAGACCATCTCAGAGATAACTTTAGAAAACTGTTTCACATCCTCAACTGAGGTAGAAACAGGACACTGTGAAGAGAGGCAGGTAGCTATTATGACACAAAGAGAGGGAAGGAGAAAGGTTATAGGTGAGATACGGAGGGATCGTAGAAAAGCCAAAAACGTAAGTATTCATATGTCCACTGAAGGCAGTAAGAAGTAACGCTGACGCTGTGTGAGACAGAATCAGACAGTCCCTAAGATACACAGGCTCCGCACTGTACCTCCTAAAAGGAATAAATGAGAGAGGAGATGGTAGGTCCAGAAAATGGGGAATGGGATACAATTGGTGTTACTGTGTACTCGTGAGAAAGAGACCGATGATCACAAAGAGACAGCTCTGCGCTCTCACTAGACAGCTAACAGGAACGTGACAGCATGTAATGCTGGTGGGGGTGCGGAGCAACCGACCTTCACCAGCTGTTGGTAGGGGTGGAAATGAAACAGCCGCTTGGAAAACCTGCGAGAAGCTTCTTAACAGTTAAATGCATTCTCACCATTTGACCTCAAAATTCCACTCCTAAGTAATTATCCAAAAAATTAAAAATATATATGTTCTCAACAAACCTAACAAGAATGTTAATAGAAGCTTTATTTATAATAACTCTGAACAGGAAATAGCCCACGTACCCACAAACAAGATTTCAATAAACAAATTACAGTGTAGTCATGTAATAGAATACTGCTCAGCAACAAGTGAAATGAATTACCGATACAAGCAGCAACATGGACAAATCTCAAAAAATATAAGTGAAAAAAGTCATATCCATAACACTGGATGATTCCATGTGTATGACCTTCAGAATAGGCAGAACTAATCTTAGGTGGTAGAAATCAGATCGGTGGTTGCTTCTGGTATCAGGATTGCCTGGGAAAGGGCTTGAAGACGTTTGCTGGAGCGATGGAAATGCCCTAGATCTTAGCATGGACATGGGTTATTCAGGTATATATATTTGGCAAAACTGATCAAAGTATATATTTAGTCTTTGTGTGTCATTGGATGTAACTAATACTTCTAAAAAAGGCATTCAAAATTTTAAAAAATATTTAAAAAAAGAATAAATAAAATATAACCAAAGAAATACTCAAAATTATGAAAGAAATTTTTAAAAACTCTTCCCAGGGCTAATAGAATACCAGACTCTGGAAATTGAAATGATTTAGCAATCACTATGCAAAATCAGGAAAAAGAGCTCACACCTAGATACATTATGATAAAATATTTGAATTACAAAGTGAAACCCATAACTATCCAGGAAGAAAAACAGATTAGTAAGAAACACAAATGTGGATGATCTCAGAAGATATTTCTGCCATGGGATTAAATATGAAAGGAGAAAAGGATGATGGGACAAGAATTTTATACCCAGATGAATCACTCTTTTTTTTATGTTGAAAGACGAAAGAAATTTGTTGAAGCTAACCAAGGGATTAAAAAAACCCCACCAGGATCCAGCACAAGTGAAGCCCGCCTGAGTGTGGTTGGCAGGGGAACAACATGGGTGTGACCATTTATATTTAAAATTTGAACATTTCATCTAAAATGCCATATGGTGTGCTTGAGTGTGATATTGTTATGTTACATAATTACATGCTTATGATTTTGTAATAAAAGATTTTCCAATAAACGGGGGCATTATTTGTGCCGGACCTTGTATATGACCTATTTGCACTACTCCTGATAATTCTTGAAGATATCCTTTAGGTGCCCTTCAGATGAACTAATAAGATGTCAAAATGAGCTATTTGTGGTATAAAAGGACAATAGCTATGGACACAGAAACCAGATAACCATGGAACTGCCTAGAACATATTATAAATATGATTACATTGCTGAACAGATAAAACAATTTGCAAAAGAGAAGTTGTGTAATATAAAATTTTATTGACAGTAACTCAAATAAAACATGTTAAATCAGTTTTAATAAGTACTGAGGAAAGGATGAGAAGGAAGTAAAAATGGATTAAAGCTTTCACTTGTGATGGAGTTATTCAAACATACCATTTCATCTGAACTTGATTTAAAATGTGAATGATCATGCTGTTGGTAAGTATAATACATAGGTAGGAGTGTTTTGAAAAATCTTAAGTACAATCACTTGTAGAAATAGAAAAGTGGATGGCTGTCTTCTAAATTACTGGGAAAATAATAGCAAAACCAGCCCATGGTATGATGAAAGAGAAATACCAAGACTCACAAAGTACTGAAAAAAGTAAGATCAAATTAACAGAATTCTAACTGTCATGAGCGATATGAATTTCCAAGTGAGAGGAAAAAACACTTTCTGTGGTCAAATGCATTTTAGAAATTCTGGGCTGAACTCAGCTGAACTAGTTTTCTTACTGCAGAGCTCACACTCTTAATATACTAATGTGAAGTATAAATACCTGGGAGAGAGGATTTCACTTGTAGCATTTCCCAAGTTTATTTTATGGGCTCTCAGAATATACTCTGAAAAATATTAGGCAAAAGTCACTCTTTTTAAAACTGGCAGTAAGAGAAGATGCTCACTATTATTATTTAATGAAGTTATAATCAATGCTGCAGGACATCAAATAAAAATTAGATGCAACTCTTGGAAGAAGGAAAATTATCATTACAGACATCATGATTATGGCTACACTTTTTATAATCAACTAGAAACACATAATTAATTATGAGTTAGCCAAAAATGAAAATGCAGATATGTTAGTAATTTTCATATGTCCCAGCAATATTAGAGAGAAGATATGAAACAAAAGATGCATTTAAAATGGAAAACTAAAATTATAAAATACATAAGAATAACCCTAACAAGAAATGTGCAGGACCGATATGAATAAAGCTATAGCATTTTAGCAAGAAAAATAAAAGAAAACTAAAGTAAGATGGTCAAAGCTTCTTAGTGGGCTGATTGAGTATAAAATGAATGCTATTTTTCCACAAGTGATCTATAGACTTAACACATTCCCAAATTACCCATTGGAGACACAGGAGACAGTGTGCGCGTGCGTGTGTGTGCGTGTGTGTGCGTGATCACAAGTTGCTTAATAACAGGGATGTGTTCTGAGAAATGTGCCATCAGGTGATTTTGCCCTGGACGAACATCGCAGAGCACACTCACACAGACCATGATGGTGCAGCCTGCCCCACCCCTGGGCTGCATGATCTGGCCATTGCTCCTGGGCTACAGGAGCTTGTACAGCATGTTCCTGCACTGAACACGGCTGACAATTGTTACACAATAGCAAGTATTTGTGCATCTAAACATTGAAAAGGTACAGAGAAATACAGCATAAAAGATAAAAATGGTGCACTTTCATACGGCACTCCCGGTGAACGGAGCTTGCAGGACTAGAGTGAGTGGTGAGTGGACGTGAAGGCCCAGGACGTACTTCTGCAGACTTTAGAAACGCTGTACACGTAAGTGACACTACATTTACAGAGAAGATTTTTCTTCAATGATAAATTAAATTGAACTTACTTAACTATTTACTTTACAAATGTACAGTTTTCTTAAATTTGAATCTTTTGTAATAACACTTAGCTTAAAATGCAAACACACTCTACAGCTGTACAAAAATATTTTCTTTCTTTATCTCCTTATTCTTGTTTTATAGGCCCTACCATATAGGTCTTTATTAGCACGTATCGATTATATGAATCACTCAAGTGCAAAGCAGCAAAAAGAGAAATGCCTGTGTCTTCAATTATATCTTTACTTTTAGTCTTTTCTTCCATCTTAAATTTTTTTTTGCTTTACTATTAAACTTCTTAGTTAAAAGCTAAGACACAAACATACACATTAACTTAGGCCTAAACAAGGTCCTTCGCCTCCACAACGTGTCCCACAGGAAGGCCTTCAGGGGCAATAACTCGCAGGGACCGGTCACCTCCTGTGGTGACAATGCCTTCAAGACTAGCTCTGGAAAGACCTGCCCGAGGCTCCTCGTGTGGCGGTGTCACTCTTCCCAGAACTATGTCCATGGTGACTGGTGATTTGCTCGGTTTGTTTCTTTTACTCATTATAGATTTGCTTGTAAGCAGATCATGCACCTTGAATATTCCTCTCTGTTAGCAGAAACCTTTTGGTGTTATGGTCCATGTTTTCATAGTTTTTAGGGAGCCCATTGAGAGCTGCTGCTAAAGCTTCTACTCAACCCTTCACTGTGAGTTTTCTTGGGGTTCTCCAGTTTTCTCTTGCCTCTGCTTCGGCTCTGTGTCCCAGTTCCCACACTCCTCACTGGTCAATTCCTCAGAGGTCACCCCTAGGAGTTCTTGGATGTCATCCACATTCACACCCAGGTTAAAGGTGTTGGCCATCTCAACCACAGTCTGGCTCATTTTTGCAATCTTCTCATCCTTGACAAATACTTTGAAGTCACAGATGAACCTCCTGAGTGTCTTCTTCCAGATGCCATTCATACACTGCTTGGTGACATCACCCCAAGCCCAAGCAAGGTTCTTGATGCAGCTATAGACATTGTAATCCTTCCAGAACAGCATCAGCGTCTTCCTCAGTTGTAGCAATGGCCTGGGCACGGATTCTTCTCAGGAAGGAGGCCTCAGAAGCTGCTGTAACTCCTTGACCATTTGGTTGGATCAAGGAGGTAGGTTTGGTTCGGAGGGAGAAATTCCACTTTGCTGTCGAGAGGAAGGCCACCAGTGCCAGGACGTCAGAGTGTCACCACCAATAAGCAACACTTGGAAAGGTGTGTCAGTCTCCAAAGAGAACTTCTCTGTTTTGCTGGCATAGCAATTCAGGAAGACATCTCAGAAGAGAAGCTGGGTCACCCACAGCGTGTCAGTGGTTCCTGCCGGAGGGCACTGGCGGTGTGTGCTAACGTATTCCCAAAGGCCCTGGGGTTTGTCCAGTGCCAGATGGAAAAGGCCTTCAGTTTGCAGCTTGCAACTTGGCCCCTGAGCAAGACTGTTCTTCTGTCTTTAGGAGCCTTGAAACCCAGCATTGACTTGGTTTCCTTATGGCTGAAAGTCCTTTCAGACATCTGTTTCCAGAATAGGGAGGTTTCATCCACATTGAATGTTTGCTCTGACAAGTAATCTTCCACAATCATTTTATCTAGAATTTTCCACTATTCTTCAGCTGCCTTCTCATCATGGACAGACTCACCACTCACTTTCACATTATGGAATGAATGATTCTTGAATTATTTACACATCAGCACTAGCAGTGAATTCAACCTTGTAGTCGGGTGTGGACTTTTTGTTTTCCTTTTTTTTTTTTTTTTTGCAGTTTTATAACTTTATTGAACAATCAGCAGTGAGTTCTCATCCACATTAACTGTCTGTAGCTGTCTATGACAGGTACATAGGTGACCAACGTGTAGAGCCGGTTTGGTGAATCTCCATCCGCACTATGTTTTCTGGACAACCGCATCTGGTTACGGTGCGGGACGTTCCTCCTTCCTTTGGCCCAGACGGCTGTGTTGAGCCTGGTGTCAGTGCGCACAGTCGAAGTTCCCATCTCCTTCACGGCAAATTTCCGTATTTCTTTACATGCCCGAAGGACACACTTCTTGAAGCACACTTGAAGCGCTTGTGGATGCTGACGGCATATTCGCTGCTCACTAACTCCGTGGCAGAACAGCCCTTTTTCTCGCCTCCCTTCTTGGTGGGAGGTGTTGTGTCGCCCGGGTTGGAAAGAAAGAGCATCAGGTATTGTGGGAGAGAGAAAGCAGGGTTCCAAGTACAACTCTCCAGCCTTCTTTTCTTCAACATCGCAAACAAATTTCGCTGTGGCTGTATCGTGATAGCACTGAGGGGGCTATGGTCTTTGCTTCGCGTCACCAGCAGTTTGTCCACGTCCTATCCAGGCCCTTCTCTTGTCAGTCTCATTGCTTTCAGGAAAGCAGACCTTTGACAGCTTCTGACACTTTGTTCTTGCTCTTCAAAACCGTAGCTATGGTGGCATGGGACGTGTCTGACTGGTGAACAATAACCATCACAGATTTTCCATCTTTGTTGTCCTTAATCACTTTTAATTTCATCTTCAAGTCCATCACTCGATGCCTTAGTGGCAATGTTAACAGGGGATTTTGTACAGTCAGGGGCATGGCAAACAAAACAGGAGATGAAATCCAGCACCAGAGAAAACAATGCAACCGAGAGACATGGTACGCACTGGGTGTGAGGCTGCTGCCAGTGTAACATGGTACACTCGTTTACCGCAGCAAGTGTTTTTTTAATAAGTAGAAATTGTACACTCTAAAATAATGATAGAGCGTATAGTACAGGAAGTAAACCAGTAACGGTCGCTTAGTATCAGTATCAAGTATTATGTATTGTGCATAACTGTGCTACACTTTTACACAGTTGGCAGAGCAGCAGGTTTATTTGCACCAACATCACCACAAACGTGAGTAATTCGTTACGCTACAACCTTACAGCAGCTCTGAAATCACTAGGTGATAGGAATTTTCAGCTCTGTTATAATCTTATGGGATCACCATCTTATATGTGGTCCATTTTTGACCAAAACATTGTTACGCAGTGCATGATTCTACACATATATACACGTACATATATATTTAGGCTCACATATATTATATATGCATATACTTTTCTAACTTTAAAAAATCATTTGGAGTTTGTCTAGGAGAACACATTGGCAAGAGCAAATGAATCAATTTTGAAAATGAAAAGTAATGAGAAGCTGCATCCCTTCTCAGTTTATAGTTTCATAAAACTCAAACTCAGCTTGGTGCTTACCCAAGAATTGACATAATAATACAACCAAATAAATTATTCTGCAATAAATAGTGTGACATGTATAAGCACTTTATTTATAACTGAAGCATTACCTATCCATAGAAAAGGGGTGAGTTATTTAACACATTCCCTGCCCATCGTCACCACTTTTCTCCTGGCTACTGCGACAGCCTCCCCCAGCCTCGTGTTCCTGCTCTCGACCCGCAGCCCTCAGCCCATTGTGCGCACGCGCACTGCAGGTCCTAGGCTCAGAGGACCTTCAGCATGCCCGTCACTGAACATGAACGTTTGCATGTACCGTGTCCTTGGCCACGATTCACATGACTATTGTCTCCTCATTTTCAGCTAGGAAGAATGCTTTCTTTTAGAAGCCTTCTCTTACCCCAAAGTCTGGATTAGGTGCCTCATGCCACCTAGTACCTCCTCTTGCAGAGCTTATAATATATTGTAATATAACTGCCAGGGTTTTGTTTGCCTGTCTCCCTCATTAGACTACAAGCTCTGAGGAAGCAAAGCCATCTCTGTCCTATTTCCTGTTTTACCCCTACTATCCTGCTTAGTGCTAACACATAACATTCAATCAGTATTCACTGAGTTAACAGCTAAAAAATAATCACAAAGGAAAAGTTTAGTAGAACTTGAGCCACAAAAACTGATAAATTTGTTTGCCAAAAATATTGTAAACAGAATAAAAAATAATCACCAAATTATGAAAGATATTTATAACAAGTATTACAGAAAATAGTGATATCCTAAAATATAAAAAGTTCATATTTTTAAAAATTAAGAAAATATTGAGAGCAAATACAAATCTTGATAAACTGACATGAAGAGGTTATTCATAAAAGAAGAAATAAGTAGGTTGGTAAGTGTATAAAAATGAATTGTTCTGGTAGTCAATAAATGAAAATTAATATTATTTTAGAATTGTCAAAATCAGTACATTAATCTATAGTATATTATATAGGCTTAAAAACATGGTATCAGACACATACATATATGTAATTGACTATCATATAACACTAGTTTAAAAAGTTTATATAATGTATATACAATGTATTTCTAACTTTTTAAAAAATGAGAGAGTAAAAAATTTCACCATATATAAACAATGATCTTTTTTCTGGATGATAGAATTATGGGTGATAATAATTTTCTTTATTCATTCTATAATGCCAGAAAAAGGTTATAAAAATTCTAAGCCTATATAAAAATTCACTTTTCTATCCTTTCACCAACTTTAGTAATCCACTGTATAATATGCTAAAAGATCAAGCATTTATATTCTTAAGCAAAATTACTTTCTTTCATTTCCTTAAAGTACCAATTAAAATAAAACTGTTTAGACTTTATTGATCTAGAAAATATTCTTTTCCTGAGGCAAATGAGTGTCAAGAGGTAGGCAAATTAGGAAAAACCTAATTCTCAAAGACCAATAGTTACTTAAGAACCACTCTTGAGAATTGACCACACTTAGAGTTTAAGCCAATTAGTTGGCTTATTGCTGGAAATAACTGATGGAGCTGGAAACACTGAGTAGACGCTAAGGGAGATCGTGTCTACTGAGTCTCTAAACCAAAGGTAGTCAGTTTGCTTTTTGAAAACATCTGAACAGTGTGATGGCGCGTGGTCTTCGGCCACCTCCCAGTCTGTGATTTAAAAATCACACCGGGTCAGTCACTGGCATTGTTCATCTTTCTTACCAACGGCCTTAACCTCTGAGTCCAAAGGCATTTACTCTCACCCCCCACAATGTTCTACACATGGTGGCTCTTTCAAAAAATACCAGCTGGATCATGCTACCCCTCTTCTTCAAACACCCCAGAGACTTCCTATCACTCCGTGAGCTCCTGCAGGACATGCCCTCTCTCCCTGTCTCTCATTCTCCAGCTTTTTCTCATTTTGTTTCATCTTGGTGCAGTCACATCGTGTTCCTTCTACTCCCCCACATGCAGCATGCTCTCTCCTGCCTCAGTGCCTTTGCACGTCTCGTCCCTTTTGCTGCAGAAACTTCCTTCGTGTTTTGATCTTGGTCAATCATCACTTTCTCAGGTTGCTCTCCTAGAGAATAACATGCCTCTCCTTTGTTGTCTTAACCATACTTACAAATGTACATGGATCTGATGGACATCTACTTCCTCATTACATTGTAAGCTCTCTCTGGGCAGAGCCCATTCTGCACACTCTGATTTTCCCAGCACCTGCCACGGTGTCTAAGGGGTCTGATAAGTTAATGAATTTTGTAGGATCACTCCTAATGATGATTATGATCAATTTTAATTTGAACCTTTGCTCAGGTTTTCCAATGACATGCACCGCCCCCCTGTAACTGACCAGAGGACAGAGGAAAGAACTCAGTGCGAAGGTAGATCTTCCCAGATCAGCAGTTCAGTCCTGTGTGGCCAGCAGAGCTCATAACGGAGGGACTTAACCCATGGTGCTGGATCTGCCTGAGATTTCACATCCCACTGAAGATGCGTGATTTGTGGAAACTCTTGATATCACATGTTCGGCAACTATTAGAGATGAACTCTTACCAGACCGCCTCACTCTGAATTACTACAGGATCGCTCCTGGGCAAAGCAGCATGTTGATTTTGTTCTTAGTCTGTTAACACTCCAGAAAGCTTACCTGGGGTCACAGCTAAGGTGTAAAGGAATTAGGGAATGCATTAGTAATCAGTTCAGAGTGTTTTGCAAGAGTCAGTGTCTTCCCCGCCACCCCTCCACCACATAGTCTATTTTGCCCTTCCATAACCCTCTGGGCCTTCTCAGTTTCTTCCTTACTTTCATATCTTTTACTTTTTCTATTGCTTCTTGCAGTCGAAAGGCACAGCTGGACGTCATCAGGAAGAGATGATGGGACCAACCTGGGACAATGTATTCCAGTGTAGTCACTACACTTCAAGGACTCACAAAGCCCCAGAAGACTTCATTATAAAGGCATAAAATGATTAAGGAAATGAGAGAGAGAGAGAATTAATTAAGGACAAATCATGAAGATCAGAAATACTCACTTTGCAAAGATAAAAGCTGCCATAAGACACGGTTAGTATGAAGAAAGATAGGGATAGAATAAATAGGCTTATTCCCAATACCATATTACATGAAACCACTTTGATCAGAAAGAGTTATGGAGCGGGGAAAGAACTAGCTACATTATCCAACAGACAGTTAACTCAAGATACTTGTTACCTCAAGGTGTGTTTGTGATTGACTAAAACTATTGATAGAGTAAACAGAGATTTTAAAAAATTTATATATAAAAATTTCATATATAGCATGACAACAGATTCATGATAGAACACTAATGTTTAAATATTATTAGATCAAACAAATATTTAGATAAATTCATGTATGCTGTGACAACAGATTCACAATGTACTCTATCATGTTTCCTAAAATATTAATAGGTCAAACAGAAATTAGGATAAATTAAATTTATGTATGACAACAGATAGATACTATGGCATTAAGTAAGTCTAGAACAGGGGCCAGCAAATTGTAACCCATTGGCTAAATCTTGCCCATTGACTATTTTTGATGTCATATTTTTGTAATATAGCCACACTCATATATTTATGCATGAGCTACAGCAGTTTTTATGTGACAGGGCAGAGTTGAGTAATTTTGAAAAAGGCTGTGTGGCTTGTGAATCCTAAAATATTTACCATGTGGTACTTACTAAAATATTTATTATCTGGTGCTTTATGGAACACATTTACTGTCTATAACATACTAGAAACACACAAATATTACATTTGAGGTCCACATGAAGTAGGAGAAATCCTCCCAGATAACACCTCTAGGTAGGTGCAGAATTTTGCCCATGGCAGCAATTTCTGATAATCATACAAAGAATCTGCAAAATGCATATTTACCAGTCATCAGAGCCTCATTTCTCTTGGGGTTTGGTGATTAAGTTAAGGATGCTTCTTGAATATTAAGAAGATGGTGAATAAACTTCTGCTTTTACTTAGCTGTTTCTGATGCTTTTCAATGCTGGCTTCCCATTCACAGAGAGTCATGGGATTGTTGGGAAAGAACATTCAGAAGTATGAAGTGATGTCATAGGATTAGCTGGAACTAAGATTAGGGCTTTAGATTTCTAGGCAAAAATACTGCACTTCCCTATACACCAACTATTTTAGCAATGTTTATCCATAAAGAAACCAAATTCATAATCTTCAGTAACAATGACTTTTTTTTTACCCAGTGAAGTTCCCTGGTATGAAGTCAATTTGTGTACATGTATTACGCCATGATGCTGGTAATCACAACCCTTATAACTGCCTAACTGGTTGTATAAGAGAATAATTTAGGAAGACTATTCCATTGTTTAGGCTTTTTTGTTCCTACTTTTCATAACAAAACCTATATTCTGGGAGAAACTTTCACTCAAGGACCAATGCCTGGATCTCTTTGTGGTAACCATGTTCAGAAGTTAGAGACCATTGTTCAACCTGGGATTCATGGTACAATCTTGTTCATGCTTGACAAATTGATGCCAATTAGAAGCTTGGGAGCTGCTATTTTGGGGTTGTACTGTTAAGGTCCTGTCTTATTTTCTAAAACAATAATTCCCCTAGAACATTTAAACTTTCTGTCTAAATGATGGGGGAAAGCCACAGTTAATAATCAAGATCTAAATACTGAGATGTCAGAAGTACGGGATTCTGACACAGTTGCCAAGTCTGAGATTCATTAAGGCATTTCATTTTCAACCGTCATCAACAATAATCAGCTTCATTCATTCCCCCATTCCTACTGAACATTTGCCCTTGGCTGGGCAAATTCATCTGCAAAAAGAAATTCTCCTCGGTGTCCATCTCTCCAGTCAGAAGAAAGACTCCTGGAAAGATGTAACACTTTACCACTGAATCATGCCCTGGCTGCTTGAATAGTCACAGTAGCCGATCACATTGTACGATAATTGTGTCCTAATTGAAATTCATTGTCTGCTTCCACACTCATATCAGTGAAAAAAGACTCAATCCACGGCCACTTTGTAAAGTAGGTCTCCATGAAACACCACTGTGGCACAAGTTGTTTTATAGTTGAACAAGTATGTGCCAAGCTCTTACATACTCGGTCTCCTGATAACTTTGGTGAGAATCCATAAATATCACTTATATTCCAGTTGAAGATTTCTCTAAGCCACGTGTGACTTCTGTTTTTAAAAGAAATCCACAACCTTTTAAGTGACTATGCTTGGACCATGCCTTCAACCTCAAAGTGTCCCTCAAACATCGCTGATTCTCCCCTTAACAACACAGCACGAGATATTGGGAGCCTGTGTTACTGTGGTTCTTGTAATTTTAGTCTCCTACAGATTTTTGCTATGGATTCTTACTAAATACTTTGTTCACAAATGAAAGTTTTCTTTGTACCACTCAGCACAATTATCTTTAAGGAATTAGAAATAAATGGAAAGAATGAAATTGAAATCGTGAATAATAACCAGCACCTAAGCCTGACTGTCCCTCCTGGGGCCGTCACCAGCACTGGTGGCACAGACACCCACATCTGAGGCCCCTTCCACAAGGCCAAAGGAAGACAGGAATTTTGCCTGGTAATCGTTTGGCCTTGGAGATGCATTGGCACATCCCAAAACTCTTATCATTGCATCTCTTGCAAGTGGAAACAGGCAGGCTTCGTTTGGTTGATTTTCAGTCCTCGGTGCCTGGGGCCCGGTTCCTGCAGAGCGCAAGCCCTGGCTTCACAGGCCATCCTCCGGACTGAGGCCAGTCTGGCAGGCTCCCAGCATCGGCAGGGAGCAGTGTTTTCACCAGCAATGTGAGTTTTCGCAGCACGTGTCCAGCCTTTCCCATGATGCTTGCCAATGGCGCTGATAGATTTCCGAGCTTTTTCCATTTGCTTTGGCTTTACTACAGGAAGAGCAGGTGTTTCTGCCCTCTCCTCATTTCTCAGAATTGCACACTGCCCAACCGGCTCTGATTTGCCTGCTGGCATCAAATGTAGGGCAAATGGAAAAGGTCTGTTCAGCTAATCTACTAGCTCCATCTCTCTGGAGGAGGTTTTCTGAATACGGATCAAATTTGGGTTCCAAAGACTCATAACCTAGCTCTCCAGTTAAATATTTGGCAAGAGTAATGACCTTCAAAGTCTGCCATTTATGGCTGGATGTACAAGGCACCAAATCAACAAACTATTTATCATTCCAGGGCCTTTCCTCCAGGTGTAACACACTGCTCAAACCATTTGAAATCACGGGGTCATGGGAAAAGTGAGCAAGCTCATTTTGAGGGCCAACTGTAGCTCATCCATTATCTTACTCCATTGCCAAAATAGTCCTGGAGTGTTGGCATTACCACCTCTGTTTTTGCAAAAAAAGAGACCAAAGCTCAAGAGACAGTTAGCAAACTTTCCATGGGTCACACACCTTCTCAGTGGCCCAGCCTGGAAGGAGACTCAGCAGGAAGGAGGAAGAGCTGTTTGGCATTTAGAAAATATGAGAAGGGCTGCCAACTGGAAGTGCCTTGTAGGTCTGTGCAAGAACTGGGGAAAGGAAGGGAAGTGGTCAAACTGAATGGTTCATATGAGGTGTTCAGAGGGTCTTACAAGCTCATTTATTCATGCTAAGCTCAGACCCAACATTTACCCTGTGCCCTTGGAATTTTGCCTCATCGACTGTACACTTGCAGATCTCCTCACTAAGTCATTAATTCTTTGATGAAGGTGATACTAGTGCCTCCGATGGATTGCGTGCTTCTTTAGTGCAAAATGTTTTATTCAATACATGCCTTATCTTATCTTATTCACCCAGCAACCCTGGAAGCTAAGAGTTAATGTCCTCTTTGTACAAATGAGAAAGGAAGGCAGGAGAGATGCCTAACTTGCTCTACACTTTCACCCTGAGAAGTTAGAGCAGAGATTTGTGCTTAGTCTGATTCCAATGAAAACTCTCTTTTGCGAGATGCACAAAAGACTCTTAACTTACCCTGAGGTCAAGTCCCGAGTTCTTGGAAGACCCTGATCCACTGATGTTTAGAAACAGGAGTAAGGGTTATGGCATGGAGGGCTTACTTCTACTGCAGCCAACAGCAACCAAGCTTCTTGCAATTGCAATATTACACAAAGGCAGCACAAGGAGCTACTGTTAGCTCTGACTGGAGGTCTACACCTGCCCCAAAGAGGTTTCCTCCACCGAGCTGCTAGCAATATTATAAGTAAAGACTTTAGGTTGAGCCATTATAATTAAAATACAAATGCTGGGACTATTCATTTATCAAACTATGGTAGCCTGAATAGTTTATCAAGTTCCTTACCACTTTCTTACAAATATTCAGTTTGGAAGTGGAAGGCATTTGACAGATAAAAGCAGAGAAGAGAGTGGGAGTGGAAACAGAAAAAGGACTTGGAGGCCCATGTGGGAACGTCTTAGACAGGTAAGTGGAGCTAAAAGGAAATTCTTTCTGAATAGTAGTGGAGAGGAGAAATAGTGAGATCAACTTATTTCTTCGGCCTAGAGGAGATGTGCATCTAACTAGTCATTAGTGTGCGATGACCATGGACAACCTGAGACATTGGTCAACACCAAGACAGCTTGCTGCCTGCAGACTTGGAGTCCAGACCTATACAGGTAATTAGCAAATTCTACTTCTTTAGGCCCCATGGACAGCAATTTAGCTAAATCTGATATAAGCAGACAAAAATTTGGTTTCAGACCCTCTGTCACCTGTGATGATTTGAGGTCGGTACCCAAAGGTGAGTCAGCCTCAGGCCTTCCCTCAGGCAGTTCACTGCGTAGTGGCGTTGATCCGTAATAAGCACGTGACTATCTAACACAAGATGACAGTGATGGGTAATGCGTGGCTAGAATGAGTGCATTCAAAATTCTCCTTTGACTCACAGGTTTTGACTTCCCTCACACTCCTCCCAAATCTTAACCAGTAGTTAGCCCCACTGACTGACTTTCACTTCCACCCATCCTTCAGGCCACCCAACCCATGCAATCCTTTCCCTCTGAGAGTCTTCTGAGATGTGCAGGGGCAGTGGGGCTTGGCAAATGCAGGAAGGAGCTTACATCTCCATCCTCCTGAAAGTGGGTCTGTATGTCAGCTTTGGGAGCCTTACAGAACCTCAACGTCCTTAAATCCCTGAAGAAGACAGAGCTCAAGTGGGCACAGGTCTCAGGACTTTCTTCCCAATACTGAACAACGCCCTCTAGATTGTTTGTAAAATCACCACGGGAAGCACATGGCCGCTGACCCCCGGAGGAGTCGTGTAACTACATCTCCTCCTCGATACTTAGCAGATGGACCTTCTCGGAAAAGACTGCTGCTCATCCTTTCAGACCCGCCCTGAACAATACACTTGAGTTTAGAGAGGAGGCTCGAGGATCGATAAGAATCAAGTGTAGTGGGATGTAGGATGCTAGGAGTCACAGCATCTCAGATGTGCAATAACTAAAAAAGACATCCAGCCTATATTCATGTACATGGTATATTTTTGATAATAGTTTAATAAAAGTGGTTGCCTGAGGGACAGGAAAGGGAAGGTGTATTTTCATTGAATGTTCTTCTGTATCTTGAATTGTAAACCATGTAGAAAAATAAATAAATGCAAAAGTCACAGATGTGAACAGTGTTATGATTTCAGTGGTATCTGCTGAAAAGTAAAATCAGGAAAATTTGCTAAAAGGAGAATGAAACTCTGCCAGTCCAAACCCCAGTGAGGGGATGGAGTCACCCTTCTGCTCACATAGCTGCCGGCACACTGCTCTGACCTTTGAATGACTTGGTTTTAGGACATGCCCACATTGGGTAGATACTTACCCATGCTTACTGTTGAATATTTAGTCAACACTGCCTAATAAAGGAAGAATTTATCTCATTGTTCTGAAAATAATTAAAAAAAATTAATCTAGTAGTAGGATTCTGAGCTATGTAGGGATATTCAAAAACTTGAAATGGCTTTCAAACTTTCATTAATGAAGTGATGTTCCACTGCGATCTTCTTAACTGAAATAAGATGATGGTCTAACATAACTACAGGTCTTTGTTTCTTTGTAGTTTTGAATTTGGAGGTTAAGACCACCATAGGAAATATTTGACATGTACTGTATAACATTTAAAAGTAACATTTTTTATTGAAAATCAAACAGTGGAATGAACAAATTGATGATTAGATAAATTCAACATTTCCAATGAAGCCATGCTGAATCACTATGAAAAATTAACCTATGCAGCAAAAAAAAAAAAAAAAAGCCTTCTATTAAGTTGACATAGAACAAGTTAAAACGTATAGAACAGAAAATGAATCACCACAATTACTGCCTTTTTATAATCATTGCTGAAGAATTCATTAACGGAGTTAAAGAAACCTTAATGCATTCTTTGTATAAACCTCAATTCTGTTCAGTTCACTGTCATTACTACCATTAGGAAGGGGGGAAGGTCTGTTACCACTGTGCCGATTATGCAAGAAGAATTTTCTGGAAGCAGATACACAGAGGAAGGTAGAGAGATGACAGGAACTATTGTGTGCCCCAGGCTTTTCTCACTTCTAATGATGAAACTCTGGAGAGAATCTTCAATATTTCTAAAGCAGAAATGTGATAACAAATGAGTTAATGACTCTTTTTGTTGGCTTCTAAAGGCCAGTCTCAAGTGACCTTGGAGAGCAGCTAGATTTCTCTGCAGCTATTGAATAACTGACTTCTTCAGTCTTGCAAGAAGAGACAGGTAGGTGGGTACAACAAAGCAACTAAAATAGGGGGTAGAAGAGGGAGCATTTCATCAAGAGTCCTCTGCCATTAGCAACTCTGTGCAGTGAGCTTCCTAGGTGGGGTTCATCCTCCTACCTTGGCAGATGGCAGGGGCTTCAGAGGTGAGGCCCTCCTGGAAAGGAGGTATATTGCCCAGCCTCTAAATTATGTCATTTCCCCTCTAATCCCATTGCTGGGGACCCTGCCCAGTAGAATTGCTCCCTAGTGGTGCCTTGGGGTTTTTTCAGGAGGAACAAATCCTCACCACTGTGCTCTTGCGCAAATGACAGAATCTATTTACCTCAATTTACTTATTTATATAAAAAAATAATAGCACTCACTCAAAGGGTGGCTGGGATGACAAAATGAGTTAAAATATGAAATTCTCTTTTTTAAAGATTTTATTTATTTTTATACAGAGGAGAGGGGAGGGAGAAGAAGAGGGAAACATCAAGGTGTGGTTGCCTCTCAAGCGCCCCCTTCTGGGGACCTTGCCTGCAACCCAGGCATATGCCCTGACTGGGAATTGGATGGGTAACCCTTTGGTTTGCAGGCTGACACTCAATCCACTGAGCCATACAAGCCAGGGCTAAAATGTGAAATTCTTAAAACAATGCCTTGAATATAGTAAGTGCTCATTGAACGCTTGCTATGATGCTGTTAGCATTTATATGGTGAAACTGGCTACCGCAAAAAGCATGTGTAAATGTTTGACAGCATGAAGGACTCAGGAAATACAGCTGAAGTGTCAAAGTACTCAGAGAAGAGATAAACTAGCCATGGGAATGTGACATTTCATCACCTATAAAAAGTACAATTATGAAGAACTATAAAGCCCATAAGAATGGTCTTACGAGACAGGATGGAATTTTTATGGCTAGGAGGTTAAAAATCAGCAAACAGTAAACAGTTACATTGCCTTGGACAAAGTTCCCCCCAGCCCTCTGCCCTTTAAACAAGTTATGGTCAAAGTTCCTCACATTTCCAAGGAACACCTGAGGTTGTTCCATTTGGGTTCACAACCAGTGGCTCAGGTCCGGAAGGGGCAGGAGAATGACCTCAGACAAGACCAGGTCACTGTCACTTTATCGGCCTTACCCATCTGAAGGCCCTCAAGGCCCCGCCTTCAAATTTGCTCCGGACTCCAATAGTGCTACCCCTCTGCTCCCGTCCTCGTGGGCCCACCCTCATCTCAGGCCATACTCCAGATCAGCCGCCCATGCTCTCCCACCGCTCAAGCATTCTTGGTACAGAAGCCCGAGCCATCTCTAAAATGCAATGTAAAACATGCTACTTCCCTACTTAAAACTGATTTCCCTGGAACACAAGCCTAGCTCCATCCCACGACCTCCAGGCTGCTTTCCTATCTGACTCCTGACTGCCTCCTCCCTAAGGGCCAGCCGCACTGTTCTCCTTTCTGTTTTCCGAACACTCAAACCTTTTCCAACCTCAGGGCTTTTGCTCTGGCTCTTCCCTCTGCCTGGCCTTCTCTCTTCATGATCTCTGCACGGCTTTCTCTTTGAAACCAATGTGCTAGCTCAGACACCACCTTCTCAGACAGAGCAACTTGTAAGCCTCTTCAAAGCAGCCCTCATTAGACACTATTCTTTTCACCTCACTTCATTATTTTTTTAGAGAACTAACTGATTCAATTTTATTTATCTGTTTTCTCAATGAGGATGTGTCCACGGCAGCAATAACTTCATCACTCTCTCTCCAGCTCCTGGAGCACTCCCCGGCACAGAGCAGAGCCTCCACGAACATCAGCTGAGTGAATAAAACACTGCTGATGCCCGTGATGCTCGGCTCCCAGCAACCGTGTGTCCCCATCCTCCCTGAAGTCTCCTTAACAACTTCTCGTCTTCTAATCCTGTCGTCTTAGGACCCAAAAGAGCACAGGGGTGCCTTATCCCCTCCCTCCCAATTTGGTACAAAAACCTAGCTGCCTTTTGATAGAAATACAACTTTCTGAGAAAGGTTGGAGTCCTGGACTTAGTTGGGCCCTAGGTAATTATTCTCAGATTGATTCTAGAATCATTTCCCATATCCTAGCTTGTCCTGTATTTGGAATGATCTGTAATTGGCCCTTTCCAAACCAAAATTCATGACTCCCTTAAGCCCAATCTGATGCTGAAAGCCTCCGCACTGGACAGATTTGCCAGGACTGAGAGGGTTTTGTACAACCTAGTTAGTTCTTGGTCAATTCACCTTGTAAAGTCTACCCAGTGACAGTCCCTGGAGAACACAGCTTTAATTACATTTTTAATAAGGGCGTGAACAGGAATGAAGTTAATTGGCTTTAAAATGTCTGAGAAAAGAAAGCAAGGGTTGGTTAACTAAAGATCAACATAGCAACTGGCAGATTTAATGCATGGGTGGCAAGGAAGCTTAATCTTTATCTTTCAATCACATAATTATCAAGTTTCAGGCAACCCAATTTCCAAAGTGCAAGTATACAAACTTCTGTTGTGAGGCTATGCAGGGCCCCTCTGAGTGGGGAGTGTGATTGTATCAGCAGGGAGTATTATGCTGGAAACCGTGCTTTCTAAAGAGTAGAATGGTGGCGTTGCTACCCAACAGAAATATGGTTTGGATGGTTCTCTGGGGTCCACGCCACCTAAAGCAAGAGATAGAAATAAGTAATTAAGATTTGGGTCTTAGCTGCTTGGTGAGATCAGCTCTTAATGACGTGCTAGGTAATCACCAGAAGAACAGTCATAAACACGATGCCCAGGGTTCATTCTTAGCATCTTGATTCACAGGGTCTCTGGCAGGGCCCGGGCCATGTGTTTTTCAAAGCGTGAGAGGTGATTTCTTACATGCAATCAGCGTGGAGGCTTGCTTTTTAGATATAGCTAAAGATACGGGAAATTGTTCTTCAATCGGTAACAAACTGCGAGACAGAGGAAAAGAAAATAACAGTTCCGGGATAGCAGGAAATTGACCTATCTTTTCGTCCTAAAGAGGCGGGAGCACCGAGGCTCTAGCTTTTTCCCACTACCCTTGACAAAGATCTCCCAGCCTCACTGTTGGCAACAAACCCAGGGTCTCCCAAGACATACAAAGAATTCTTTTAAAACGTAGTTGTAAAAAATTGCTGGGCTTTCTTCTCTCTCTTTCTCTCTCTTTTTTTTTGTCAGGTGTGTAACAGAGATCAATACTCAGTGAATAGAAGCTTCAGAGAAGAGACATCAGAAAAGCTAAAAAGCTCTGGGATTAGGGAGCCTTCCTTTCCCAGAGGGGTGGAGCGCTAAGCTTTCATTCACTGGAATGGAAACTCACAGAGGGAAACTCCTCAAAGGCTGCGGCTGCAGCGGCTCCTGCAGACCAGCACTGACGCTCATCATCACAGTGTTGGCAGCCCAGCCAGACTAGTCATCTTTCACCTACTTGTCCATAACACTCATTCGTTCTTTGAAGAAATAAATTGCCAGGTACAGAATATTCTCTAACAGGAGACTGAGAACACTTGCTTTGGGAGCCAGATAAGATACGGGGAATTCAGTAGCTGAAAATTCTAATTTCACCTTTGTTGCCAGCAAGCTGAAGGCCCAAGGCAAGTAATTAAACCCAGTTTCCTAATTTGCAAAGTTGGAGAAGTGAGGCAAGATGATAGACTGCAATAAAATAGCTTCTGTTGGCACTAATGGGCATGACAATGGTGCTGCAAAGCCCAGTTGATACAAGCAGCTGTGAGACACCAGTTGCTTCACGCTTAGCTCAGGCTCACTGCAGAGCACCCGCAAATCACGCCATGCATGGGAACAGGCAGCCAGTGGCACCTTTCATTTAGAACAGTCGAATTGATGGAATTACCACAAACATTATCTGTGAATTAAAAAGGCTACATAGAAATATATGTGTATATACAATTTCCACAAAGTAAAGACTGCACGTCTCGACTATCCATTGCATTAAAAGATTACCCTTTTGATTTTATTTCCCATATTATGATCTAAAGACCTGGTGTTTTTACTTAGTGATTTTCAACTATAGCTTCACATTAGGATATTCTGGGGAATTAAACAACAACAAAAACAACAACATTCTTCCACCCCTCCCACTCCTAAGCTGGCTAAATAAGAACTCTGGAGATGGGGTGGAGGCATCAGTAGTTTTTAAAGGCCTCCCTGATTCCAATTCTTCTTTTTCTTTTTTAAAAAAATGTTTTACTTATTTATTTATTTTGAGAGAGAGGAGAAGGGAGGGAGGGAGAGAGAGAGAAACATTGATCCATTGCTTCTAACACGCCCCCAACTGGGGACCTGGCCCCGCAACCCAGGCATGTGCCCTGACTGGGAATCGAACCAGCAACCTTTCGGTTGGCAGGCTGGCACTCAATCCACTGAACCACATGAGCCAGAACTCCAGTCGTTCTTTTTCACATCACCCAACACTCCACGCACATTTCCACATGCATGCCACTTGAGTATCTCTTCCTACTTGGAGTGCCTTCTGTTCCCGTCTCCACTTGTCCTTGGCTCAGTCTCCCATGCTTCAGTGGCCATCTCTCACTGTGTCTTCCTCAATGTACTTTAGGGCTCAGTGTGCATTGCCTTCCAGAATCTACAAACTCTAAGTATGTCATTCAGGTAATATTGAATGTTATCCTACTTTGTTCCTGATGCTTTATGTTTATGCCCAGCTTCCCAAATAAGTAACATGTTCCTGCAGAAGAAAGAACCTAGTTTGATCAATCACTTATTGTCCCCACAGAGTTTGGCACTGATTTCTTGGCTTAGAAGATGCTGAAAAATGTGTTACTGTAGATGCAGATACATGAAAATTCATTCTTATCAGCTTCTTACTGCCATTTCACTCCAGATTTAGATTTCAAGTAGAAATGAACAAATGCTACTTGTATTTTGCAAAGAGCATCTCATACAGTGCTTCGGCTATAGCTGCAGGAAGGAAACTTTTTTCAGTAGGCAAATGTCTACAGGTTATCAGTGATAGCCACGACCCATATTTTTATGGCACATTTTCCCAGTAGCACTGGATGTGGCATTATCTCATCAATTCCGAGTTCACTACAGGGTTGTTGGAGGAAGGGGGGCGAGGGTAGCACACAATCCAGTAGACAAAAGTAGAATCCAAGCCTCTGATACCCCAGGCCAGAGGCTTCCTCTAACAATACCAGAATCTGACTGCTTTCTCCTTTGGAAGAAATAAAACTATGGGAACAAATCAGATCTTTACTTCACTGACATACTCAAGGGCCACTTTATCTAGTGGACATAAGAAACCCAAGTGTCCCTCTGTGATGTCCTTGGAGCAGCCCTTCTGGAAACTGGGGCTGCATCCTATTCAAACTGTTTTAAGCAGAAGGACAGAGAGGAAGAAACATTTGTCACCACAGTGAGATGACTTACGTCATGAGCTTCGCACACAAACAAGAAGCCCTGGCTGACCCCTACTCTGATTCTGAGAAGCGCCACGAATGACAGAGGCATGGGGCTGGGAAGTGGTTTAAAGTGAAAACTATAAAGTCAGATTCAAAATGACCCTTTGGTCATAGCGTGTTTGAAAGTTGCTTGAGATTTGCCTGAGTAAGAGGATGGGTGATGACGAATGTCACTGTAGTGACATGATAAATTAGGCTACTAATTATCGCTTGCCCAGGAGAAGAATGAGGTCGGGAGGTGAGCATGGAGGGACCTCTTTTTCTCTTGTTTACTGCTTCACTGAATAACTGAATTTGGGGACGGACTAGACATGGGGCCTGAGTAAGAACAGAGACAAAGTTACTTGAGGAAGAAGGAAGAATTTCTTATCATACATTTGTCAAACTATTATTTTATACCAGTGCTGATCAATGAAAATATAATGTGAGCCACAAGTATGATTTAATTTTTTTCTACCAACTACATTAAAAGATTGAAAGGAAGCAGATGAAATCAATTTTAATATGTTCATCTAAACCAATACATCTGAAACATTATCATTCTGATATACTATCAGTTTAAAAATTTGTGAGGTTTTTTTTTTTGTATTAGCTCTTTGAAATCCTGGGCACAGTTTACCCTTTCAGCACATCACAGTTTGGACCAGTCATGTTTCAAGCATCCAGTAGCCACGTGTGGCCAGTGCTGTGCATTGCAACGTACAGATTCAGACACACTAACTGCAATCTGGAGTATCAGATAGAAATCATTGTCAAATCAACAGTTAGCTACCTAACATACTTTTGATATTTTCATTATTCTCTAGAGAAATTTTTCTCAAAATCTACATGTTAAGTTAGCAAAAAATTTTGGGCTTTGGAGCAAAAGAGACTATGGGATTCAATTTCCAGCTTTGTAACCTAGGGCTAGCTGCACAACCTCTATGACTCTTGGTTTACTCAGCTATTCAATCAAGACAAAAACAGCTATAATTTACTATTGTTGAGGAGATTGAATCAGTATAAAGTCCACAGCACAGCTCAAAATAGTATAATAAGCATTGGAACAATAATTTCCCCCATACAAAACCCAACCTGGTTTCTAAGGGGCCATTTCATTGTATTTGAGACTCTGCTGCTTCATGTACCCCACTTCTGGATCTTCCCCTTGAGGTTTCTTCTGCTAAGGCAGCCCTTTCCCCGTACCTTCACCGCCTGGCCCCCTCTTATTATGCAACTTTAAGTTCAAGGGTCAGCATAAAGTACTGATGGAAATTTTCTCTGGCTGCCTTATATAAAGTTTTCTCCAAGCCCTGGTACACTCTAGTCCCCAGTCTCTCTTTACTTTCTTCATTGCATTTACCAATATCTGAAACTGTCTTATTCATATATTTGTTCCCCTACCTCTTATCTGTCACTGTCTCTGGCAGAGAAGCTTCACAAGAGCCAGGGCCTTGTCTGTCTTATCCAGAGCTCAACAAGCATGTTTTGAATGAGTGAATGAATGAATGAATGCTTAACCCTGGGAGGTAAATGTAAATGGTGCCCTGACTTGAAAGGTAGGAGAAAATGGAAACTCTAGAGCTCTTTTTAACCTAAAAGAATTACTCAGGAAGTCACTGGCCCAGAGCCAGCCTCACATGCGGAAGTTCGAGATTTGGTATCTTCAGTCTAACAGCAGGATTTAGGAACGGTTAGGAATACTGTTCTCCACAGGTGATTTTATCGTCGCTGCCTGCCCACATGCATCACATGCAAAGTATATGTTCATACCACTTAAAACCACCCAGAATATTTGCTTATTCCTGCTCTTTAGAAGAACTGGGAACCGGTTGGCATGATGCAACTTTCTGATATGGGGAGCTTGGCAACACCAGGAAAAAGAGTGTCAGACAGGCCTGGGCTTAGATCCCAGCTTCTGCCTTTTACAGCTGTGCAGACTGGGCAAGTTATGCAAATTTTTATAAGCCTCAGTTTCTCTGTCTATAAATCTTTAAATAATAATTTATACCCTGCAATGTTGATATAAAAATTCACTGGGGTTATGGAAGAAAAGGCTTAGTACAGCTCAAAGTCTAAATGAATAGTAAGTATCGATATTGTCAACTTTGCATGCAAGGATGCTTTGACTGAATATGCTGATTGATCTTCGGAATGGGTACTTCGAGGGCAGCACACTTCATTTTAAGTTTGTTATCTCTCTTTCCCATATTTCTACTTCATTCAATGTCTTGCAACTGAGGGTCCAGGACAGAAGGGAAGGAGAGAAAGAGGAAAAGAGAGAATTGGCTAAGTCTATGCCAAACTTTGAAAGATGACAGTGGAGTTGTCTCTCTGCAGGGACCGTTTTTGGTGTATCTGCAGATGGATGCAGCCAGGAGATTTCGGTTTCCATGCCCAGCTGTTTGTAGCTATAGGCAAAGAAGTAGGTGTTTTGTGCTCAAGATTATGGGCCAAAAGAGAAAGAAAATGGGTTAAGAGTCCATGCCAGTCTGGACATAACACATTTCACTCGCTGGCAACACAGAGTGCTCTGCTTGACGAAGGTGAAGCAGCAAACCCGACTCTGCTCTGAAGCCACCACTCATCTTGAAGAATATTTAGACCAGAATTGATTGTACTCCTTCTTCTACTGACATAAGCCCTATAGGAGAGATATTGCTCTAAAAAGCATGAAACTATGTAACGCTTACTAAAATCTTACATTAATATTAATAATAGCAGTTTTTTCATTGACTACAGGCCTGGCATTATATAGATACTACGTCCGTTCTCCTGTCAACTGTGCAAGAAAGGCAGTATTGTTCCCCATTTTACAGACAGAAAAAGTGAGGCCCAGAGAAGCAATTCACTGATTGTGGGAGCCAAGATTGAAGCCCAGTCTGTTGGGTTGCAAAGCCCCATGTGTCCCCTAGTACCTCACAGGCATTGCCAGTGGAAGATTCAGGTACCACAAAACCTGAGTCCCTGGTCCCTGAAAGACAAAGGGCAGAGGTCCGAAACAACACCATGGACAATCTCTCTTAATGCCCTGGGGAGCGAACAGCACTTTGATTCAAGACAAAGTCTTGGCCCCACTGTCCCACATCCAGCTAGGTGACCTAAAGAACTCTCTTGGAGACAGACAGAGACTCTCTGCAAGTGGCTCTCCAGTGCCATCTCTAGGACTGAAAACTCCGAGGATGAGGGTCAGCACCTTAGGCAAGTCATCCGCAGAGTTGGTGAGGAGGGTTCCTCAGGAGGCAGAGATTGGGGAAGCCCTTGGGAAACAGCAGCCCTGGGAGCTCCTGAAAGTGGGGCTTTCACTTTCAGGAGCGAGGCCGCCTACAGACCCAGGGAAGGCTGTTATTACCACCGCTATCCCAACAGCCAGCAGAGGCTGCATGATTGGTGTAGAGGGAAGTTTTCCCAGGGAAGGCTTATTTTAGACAAGGAATGGTCAGCTGGTGTTCAGACAGGGTCATCATGGAGTGTCTACAAACCATCAGGGACCTTATGTACATTCCCTAAGAACATTTCCCCCCACCCCTAACTTGGAAGAGGACTCATAGCTAATTCTCAAAAGGACCCATGACTGCCAATTTTAAAGAACCACTAAAATTAATTTTCATCTGCTCCTTCCTGGCACTGTTCAGCACTTTTACCCCACATGCCCACATATATATGCACACATATGTTTCACAGGAAATATATTATATGTGGAATGATTAATTTCCTAAATATTGCAAAGAAAACTGAGGCCCAGAAAACACAGGAGTCTTTCCTAAGGTTGCAAGCCCAGGGCAGGGCTAGAATTAGCAGCACTCCTTTGACCAAGAAGTATGAGGCTCCGTTGGGAAATTTTTGCCAGCCAAGTGGATGGATGAAGACGAACGAATCCCTCCAGATGGATACTGAGGTTCAGCAACCTTTACAAGCGCAACCATAGAAAACCCTATATTGCCTGTTATTTAGGGCAACGTGGGCTGCTTCCCCGGAATACAGGTAGAGGTCACCAAAAGGACTTACTCGTATTCAAAGAACGAGAACTCCAGCCCTGCTCTCTTGCCCCTTGCACCGCGCTCTGGCTCCCCACCCCCCGTACCGAAGTCTGTCCTGGCCCTGGGCTCAGCCCTGCTCTCTTCTCCCCTCGGGCTGGGATTCCTGGGCTGGAGTCAAACCGCTTCCCTCCTGCTCCGGGGGACGGGTTACAGTGGTTGCAGCGGTTATAGCCCGGAGCTGCTTACCTGCCACCCCACCCCTGCCTTTGGGGGCTGGGGATCGTGCCTTCCTCCTTTGCGGTCTGACCAGGGAACACCAACTTTCCTACCCGACAGCGGGAGGCTGCCGCAGCTGCTGCCGTTGCCGCTGGAAAACCCTCGAGTCCGTGGCCAACTCATCACGGTTTCTGAACCCCTTCCCCTCCCTTTTTTTTTTTTCAATTTGACATAAATAATTTACATTCTGAGAATTCCACAGTCACGCCGAAACTCATTCTCAAGAGTGCATTCGAAGATTTTTTTAAATTTTTATTTTTAATTTTTTTAAATAAAGGAGAACGCGTGGAGCTGTAAAAGCTGGGCGGGAAGCAATCTTTTTAGTTCCCCTGAGAAGGGACCTAAACGCTGCCTGCGGTCAACGCCAAACCTCTGTGGCTCGGCGAACCAATGTCGCCCCAATAAATTCAATTCAAAGAAAAAAAAACAACACAAAAAACCGCTTTCCCAACCCCTCCGCCGGCTGCCGCGGCTTTTTGCGTGCTGTTGAGCAGCCCGAGCCGAGGCCGCTCTCGATCGCCTCCCGCGCTCGGCCTCGAACCCGCAGCCTAGGCTCCGCGCCGCCCGCGCCACTCGCACCACCCGCGCCACCCCTGGTTGCACGCGCGCGCCGCAGGCTGCGCCCGCTGTAGCTACTCACTTTTGTCGGGGAGCGAAGTCTGCCATATCAGCCCGTTAAGCACTACCAGCAAAAGAACACGGGGATCCACCGCGTGTAAAGCTGTTTCACGAACAGCCAGTAAAATCCAGAAAGAGGGAGAGGAGCAAGGCAGAAGGGGAAAGGGGGCGGGGGTGGGGGAGCTCAGCCCCGGAGACGCTGTCTCGGGATCTCAGCCGCGGTCCCACCGTCCCCAGCCCGGTGGCTTTGTGAGCAGAAGCTCAACTCGGTGCACTTGTTCACTCTTTCTTCATCAGGGGAGGAGTCAGTGTTGCAACATTTGTGTTCCTTGCTGGAGGCAAAACAGTGATTTTCTTCAGCGTGCAGAATGTCCAGAGTCTGCCAGTTCTAAAGGTGAGAGAGGTAGTTGGAGGAGCCTGAAGGCAGCGGGGATGTGCAGAAGAAATAACAGGTTCTCCCCAGATTGGTTTTGCATGATCAGGGCTACACATCTGCCACAGAGACGGAACCAGAAAATAGACAAAACAACAATAAAAAATGGCTTAATAAATTCAGCGACCTCAAAGGTGATATTCTCCTGACAGACAAGGTGTGGAGTGTCTCTGTGTCAAATATTATTTACTTATTTCAGAATAACTTGAAACAGCAGCTTGAAAACATATGAGGGAAGCTCCCGGGATTTGAATCTCACCTTTCTTGAAAAGGAAAAGAACAAAAGAAAATAAAGTCAGTGACCCAAGGAAGTTTTGCTTTCTTTTTTGATACCACAAAGCCCAGACTTCCAGGGCGCTGTGCTGATTCTCTGCCACGTGAGTGTAAAGAAACATTGGTAGTGCCTAAATCATCCATGCTTTTGTTGTTTTCCACAGATACAGAATTTATCTTTTCTAATAAGGTTATATGTTTTTTTATAGCAAAACCACACACCACCACCACCTTTTCTCTTGCAAAAGAAAAATACTGAAACAAATAGCAGTTGCCTGAATCAAATATCGCTCAGTTGGTAAGTTGCTAGTGTCTCTCTGATGTCATTAATGTTGCATTCGATTGTTTCATAACTCAGAGGGGCACCAAGAAACTATTTTAAGCAAAGGCTACTGAGTTTGTTGACCCCAAGAAGAAATATACCTATGAAGAAGGACTCGTTGTGGTTAATTGGGCTCAAATTCATAATCAAAGTCTAGAAAGGCTTTGCTGACAGGCGCCCCATGCTCAGGCTGCACTGGAGGGGAAAACCACAGACCGGGGTCCTGCAGGCTGAACAGATCGTTATAAAGGCATCCCTGGAATTATCTTTCAACCAGTGGGCTGAGACCTGCCCCTTTTGATTAGAGTTGCACAGCTATAGCCTTATTTGCATCTTCACTGCATCAGAGCAGTTTCATAATGACCCATCACATGATTTCAAACAATTAGGACAGTGGACAGCGCTGTTTATATCAACCAGACTGTAAATTTGGATTCCTCGTTTAAATAGTTATGGATCAATCAAGACAGGCAGGAACTTGCTCTATAAAAGTGGGCTTTCCCTTTATCTTCTGGAAGTACCCTTTCCCTTTCCTTCAGAGGCTGCATCTGCTCGAGGGTGCAAACTGTTCATCTATAAAGTTTCTCCTTCTCCACACTCTAGATTGGAATCACCTGTTGGCACCTAGATTGGTAGCAGCAAACTTTTGTTGACAAGTTTCATCAAATATGTTATTGAAATACTAGGATTTCCCTCTTGGAATGATTGCCTCTCTGGAATAACTGGCGAATGACATTCAGCAGCAGCCACTTGCCAAGCCTTGGGAAGCCATTAAAAATCCCAGCATGCTTTGGTGATCCTTTTGGGCTGGAAGCCCAGAGTCACCTGTGCAAGCGTAATCACCTGATGCTTCCTGTTCAATAACATAGCCCTGTACAATTAAACCTTAGACTTCTTACCAGTGGGAGATGCTTCTTTAATGTAGGTTTACATTCCTTCATACACGAAGGTATGCAACCCCTGTTCAGTTTCAAAACCCCTGGGTGACATGGGATTTCAGTGGCAGAATATTTCTATATAATTTTTGCAAAGCAAAGGGTCATTTCATTTTCTGGAGTTGTTCTCATCAGACTATTTGAACAGCTGGTGAAAAAATACATCACTCTAGGGAATTCTAGACTGTCAGTTCTTGGAAGGTAGGAACTTTGCTTTTCCTCCCTGTAGTTCCCAGTTAGCTGCAGGCAGCTCTACTTGTCTGTGCCTATGGCTCCCCACAGGTGAGAGGGTGGTTGCTGAGGGACTAATCCACATATCACTGGGGGAGAAGAGCCAGGCTGGCCTTGTGCTGTGTTGCACACAGGCACTGCCCCTGAGCCACCAGTGTTCGTCTCGGTTGGTTACCATGCTGCAGTTGTACTGAGATGAAGAAGGAAGTCCTCGACCTCTTTTCTCTGCCACGCAAGTGCTCAGTCACTGCCTCTGTCTCTGTATGTTAACAAGCTCCAACCCCTTGACCTGTGTTCCCTTCCTGCATGTTTCTGACTCGTCATTGTCTCAGTGGATGTGTTTCTCCTTTTTCCAAGCTTTCCTGCAGCTGAGTCCTGGCCCCCATCCCTCCTACGGCCTCCAGGACTGCTCCACTGCCAGAGGCAGAGGAAAAAAGCTCAGCCTTTGGCATGCGTTTTGGTTCTTACTATTCATTTGGATTCCTGAAGCTTCACTTGTCTCACAGTAAATTGAATGGAGTGATATATACCTCAAAAATAAAAATGGTGATTGTTAATCACCAGTAAAGGGAATAATAATGGTGATAGCATATGTAAAATAGGCCTGACAAGTAATAGAAAGCCTAGAAACATGAGGTTGCTTTTTTTCCTTCCCTTTTCCTCTGTCTTTTCTGTCTCATGCTCTCCTTCATCTCAGTCAATCCTTTTGGTGGTTTTACAATTTAATTCACTCCTTCCTTCACCTGGCAAACTTGGTGAACGAATGATCTCCCCTCCTCAGCTTCCCCAGCGCATTATACTTTCAGTGCTGTCACTCAGAGGCTGCATCACACTCATCTGAGTGCTTCAAAGGTACTGAGTGTGGGTGTCACTTGCAAAGCATCTAATTCACGAGGTTTAGGGCCCTCCTTTCTCTGTTTCTACAAAGATGCACAGGCAGGGTGGAAAAATGCTTCCTAATCTCCTTTGCACCCAGCTTCCACCACTGCTACTCAGCACCTGCTCTCCAGGCCACGGGCATCCCAGGCCTCTCTGCAGTGTTCTGCCCCCTCATCCTCTCCTGGGGAAGGGAAACTCGCATTCCTTGGTATTCAGCCCATGCCTGCCCCTAGTTCTCCTCCATTACACTCCTATACTGGGTTTTGCCATGACCCCTCTTCTTTCTTCTTCTGTCTTTTATTTTTAATAACTTTACTTTAATTGTTGTCCAAGTACAGTTTTCTGCCTTTTACTCCCATCCCAGCCAACCCCCCCAGCCCTCCCCACATCCCTCCCATTTCTACCCGCCCCTAGTTTTTGTCCATGTGTCCTTTATACTTGTTCTTTCAAACCCTTCCCCTTTTCCCCACAAACTCTTCCTGTTTCCCCTGAAATTCCCTCCTCTCTCCCCTCTGGTCACTGTCAGCCTATCCTCTATTTCAGTGTCTTTGGTTATATTTTGCTTATTTGTTTGTTTTGTTGATTAGGTTCCTGTTAAAGGTAAGATCGTATGGTATTTGTTTTTCACTGCCTGGCTTATTTTGCTTAGCATAATGCTTTCCAGTTCCATCCATGCTGCTGCAAAGGGTAGGATTTCCTTCTTTCTTTCTGCTGCATAGAATTCCATTCTGTAAATGTACCATAGTTTTTTGATCCATTCATTTACTGATGGGCATCTAGGTTGCTTCCAACACTGGGCTATTGTAAATTGTGCTGCTATGAACATTGGGGTGCATAGGTTCTTTTGGATTGGTGTTTCAGGGTTCTTAGGATATAATCCTAGCAGTGGAATTGCTGGGTCAAAAGGCAGATCCATTTTTAGTTTTCTGAGGAAGTTCCGTACTGTTTTCTATAGTGATTGAACAGATACTTCTCCAAGGAGGACACACAGGGGATCCAGAGACACATGAAAAGGTGCTCAATATCACTAGCTATCAGAGATATGCAAATTAAAACCACAATGAGATACCACTTCACACCAGTGAGAATGATCATCATAAACAAAGCAACAAACAACAAGTGTTGGAGAGGTTGTGGAGAAAAAGGGACTATTCTGTCTTAATGGGACAGTTTGGTCATTGGTCTTTCATCTTTCTCCTTCAAGGGCTACATTCCCCCCGCCCCGCCCCACTAAAAACCAGAAAACAAAATGCTAAAAATACCAAAAGAGTAAAAAAAGACACCCACAATCCCAGGACTTAGAAAAAAATCTGTACCTGTAAAGTAAAACGATAATCCCCCCGAATCACACGCACCTTCCTTCTTTTATTGAATTCCATCCCCGGAGGTGACCACTGTGAACACACCAGTGCACATCTATTCTTTTTCCTACAGGGACATAGTCCTGTCTCTGTATTGTGCATGTATACATTTTTAACTAAAAATAAGACAGTTCCTGTGACTTGTATTTTTAAAGATGGATTTGGTTATATAATCTAGGTTACTAGGCATAGACTTAACCCATTCTTTTTAATGGTGGCCTGGTTTCTCATTCATTCTCCCATTCTTCCATTGGCAGATCTTCGGCTATTTCAGTGTTCTACTGTACAAAGTGCTGCCATGATTATCTTTGCTTGTGTCTCAGAGTAGGTGCCTTAGAAATGGCATTGTTGGGTCAAAGAGAATGAGAACTAAAATTTTGATAGATCACTGCCAAATAACTCTTCAAAAACGTTGCAGAATAAAGACCTAGAGAGAGAGGACTGAGTCATAGTGTGGGAATATTTAAAAGCTTTATCTATACCTCCAGATTCTTCCAAAAATAATTATCCACATACACTCCTCCCAATATTGTCTCCCATCCTTGCCAGCACTGGGTTTTATCAGTGTAACTTTTCTCAATCTGATAAGCAAAACATTGTCATATAATTTCTGAAATTTGTGGCTCCTGACTTCTTGTGTGGTTAAATTCATAGGTTTATTAGCATCTGAAATTCTTCTCTCATGCTGTGACTTTGAATCCCATGTCAATTTTTTGCCTGTTGGTGTTTTAAAATATTAATTTTTTGAGTTTGCTTTTCCAATGACATGTATTAACATTTTGTTAAATATATTATAAACACATCTCTGTGTCTGTTGTGTTTCCCTTGTTTTTATTTGTCCTGTTTTACTGCACAAAAGTTTCTAGTTTTCACCTAGTGAAATCTATCATTTTTTTCTATTAAGACTCTGGATTTTTGGAATTGTTTCTTTGCATCTACCACTGTTAAAAGTTTCTTTTTTTAAATAGACCTTTAATTATTTCAGGATTGTTTTTGAATATTACATGAGATAAAGAATTAAATTTATTTTTTCTGAATACATAGTTCATTATCCCACTACCTTTATTGAAAAATTTATGATTTCTCCAATGATTTCTAGTATTACATATTATACATTATATTTTAATATATATTTATATCTATTCTGGACACCACTCGGTTTTGTTTGGCATGCCTACTTGTGTGCCAATAATGTACAGTTTTGATAACTATTATAAAAATTGTATAATACCCATTATTGCAAGCAATTTATCAAGGTCTTTCCTTTTACAATTTTCTTGATAATTATGATATATTCATTTTTCCATAAAGTTTTAGAATCAATTTTTCCAAATTAAAACCAAGATTTCTTTGGTATTATGTTATATTTATATATTAATTTGGAAAAAATTGATATCATTGAGGCATTAATTTTTCACTCCCAGGAAATATATCTTTGTGTCTACTTAGGTCTTTTAAGACTGTTTTTCAAATTTTAATTTAATCTTATAATGTCATTATAATCTTATTTCACAATTGTTTCTTTACTTAATCATACCATAGTATGAACATTTAGGTTCCAAAATCTTTACATTTATTAATGTTACAATGAACATATTTGTGGAGCAATTTGCTTTATGGAAGTCTTTCCAGAAAGTATCTAGCTATGCACTATGGAAAATGGAGACATTTACTGAAGAAGACACAAGATACAAGAACATAGGACAATGACACCTCAGTCCCCTTCAAAGTAGACACCTTGGGACCTCACACAGTTCTCCTAATTGCCATCAGCTGCCCCGTCATATTTTCCTGAATCTCATCCAAGGTCCAAAATCTCTTCCCTTTCACAGGTGATGGGAAAAGCCAGAAGTTGCAGGTTGCCAAATCTGGACTATAGGCAGGCTGAGTCACCTGGGTTATTTGATGTTTTGCCAAAAAACTGCATCAGACGTGATGCACTAGCAGGTGTATTGTCATGGTTGAAGCTGATAGTCACCAGTGACCCACACCTCTGGTCTTCTGAATCATCTGAACAGTTCTCTTGGAGGGATGTTCAAGGTAAAAGCAAAATTTGATGCAGATTCACCGCTGTACTCACTCAGTCATTTTGAATGCAACATCCACACAGTACACACATTCACTCAATGGTGTCTGCTGACCCTACTGACTAGTACAGTGAAGTTATCATTGTTCATGCATGTTCATCCTAGTCCACTCTCCTTGGCTGCCAGATTACATCCATGTGTCACAAAACATTCTTGCTATATTAACAGTGGCTGGGCTTTTTCTGGACAAACCTTGTATTTTCTTATTATTACAACTTTGTGATAAAATTGGAAATCAACAAGTGAGAGGTCTCCAGCTTTGTTATTGTTGCTCAGAAATGACTATTCAGAGTCTTTTCTCCATATAATTTATAGAACTTGTTTCAATTTCTATAAAAAATGCTATTGGGATTTTGATGAAGATTGTATTAAATCCATAGATCGTTTTGGGAAATATGAACATGTTGATGATAGCGAGCCTTCCTATCCACAAGCATTGGATATTTATTTATTCATGTCTGCTTTAATTTCTTTCAGCAGTGTTTTATCATTTACAGTGAACAAGACTTTCACCACCTTAGTTAAGTTTATTTCTAAATATTTTATTTTTTATGCTATTGTAAATAGAATTGCTTTTTAAATTTTCTTTTCAGATAGATTATTGCTAATATATAGAAATGCAACTAATATTTATATGTTGACTTTGTATTTTGTAATTTTACTGAATTTGTTTACTATTTTAAATAATTTTTTTGTGGAGTTTTTAGAGTTTTCTACATGTAAAATCATGTCATGGTCAAATAGATAATTTGGTTTCTTTCTGATTTAGATGCATTTTATTTCTTTTTCTTGCCTGATTTCTCTAAGACTCCAGTACTGTGTTGAATAGAGTGGTAGGAGCGGACAATCTTGCCTAGCTCTTGATCTTAGAAAAAAAGTTTTTAGTTTTCCACTATTGCATATGATGACACCTGTGAGCTTTTCATATATAAGCATTATCATGCTGAGCTATTTTTCTTCTATTCCTAGTTCATTGACAGTTTTTTATCATGAAAGAGTGTTGGATTTTGTGAAACCCTTTTTCTGTATCTGTTGAGATCATCATAGGATTTTAATCTTCATTCTGTTAATTGATTTGCATATGTTGAACCATCCTTGCATTCCACAAATAAATCCCACTTGATTATGCTGTATGATCCTTTTAATGTGCTGTTGAATTTGGTTTGGTAGTATTTCCTTGAGGATTTTTGCACAATTGTTCATCGGGGATATTCTAATTTAGTTTCTTTTTTTGGTAATATGTTTGTTCATCTTTGGTATCAGGATAATGCTGGCCTTCTAAAATGAGTTTGTAAGGGTTTTCTCCAAAATTTGTTAAAGAGTTTGAGAAGAATTAGTATTCATTCTTCAAATATTTGGTACAATTCACTAATGAAGCCATCTGATTCTAGAGTTTTCTTCATTGGTAGGTTTTTTATTCCTGATGTAATTTCCTTACTTATTGTTGGTTTGCTCAATTTTTAAAAATTTTTTCAAGATTCAGTCTGTGTAGATTGTGTTTCTAGGAATCTAGACATTCCTTGTAGGTTATTCAGTTTCTTGGCATATGGTTATTGTTCATAACAGTCTCTTATGATCATTTTTACTTTTGTGGTATTAGAATGTAATGTTTCCTCTTTCATTTCTGATATAATTTATTTGAGTCTTCTCTCCTTTTTCTCAGGGTAACTAAAGGTATATCAATTTTGTTTATCACTAAAAAACACAATATTTAATTTTGTAATTTTTCTATTTGTTTTTTTATTCTCTAATTCATTTATTTCAGCTCTAATCTCTATTATATTCTTTATTCTGCTAACTTTGGACTTAGTTTTTTTTTCTTTATTTAGTTCTTTGTGTGTGGCTTAAAGTTAGGTTTTTAAAATATCTTTATTGATGTGGGTGTTCATCATTATAAACCTTCCTCCTGGTACTGCTTTACTGCATTCTACAATTTGTGCTCTGAGTTTTCATTTTCCTTAAGTATTTGTCTTAAGTAATTTTATGATTTCTCTTTTGATATATTTTTTGACCCAGTGGTTGTTCAGGAATGTATTTTTTAATTTCTACATATTTGTGAATTTTCCAGTTATCCTTCTGCTATTGATTTTGGGTTTCATTTCATTGCATTTTGGAAAATATTGGTATGAGTTCAGTTTTCTTAAAATGGTAAGACTAGTTTTGTGACTGACATGCACTCTTTACTGAGAAATGTTATGTGTGTGCTGAGGAGAATGTGTATCTTCCTGCTATTGGATCAAATGTTCTGTACTTTTTGTTAGGTCTAGTTTGTCTATAGGGTTTTCTCGTCCTTTGCTTCCTTACCAATAAGGAAGTTCTGTCTGTGTGCTCTACTCATTATTGAAAGTGGGTTATTGATGTCTTTTATTATTATTCTTTTGTTGTCTATTTCTCCCTTCAGATATGTCAGTGTTTGTTGTATATACTTAGGTACTCTGATGTTGGGTGCATGTGTATTTATAATTATTGTATCTTCTTGATAAATTGATCTCTTTATCATTATATAATGTCCTTTTCTGTCTCTACTAAAAGTTTTTTACTTAAAGTCACTATTGCTGATATAAGTATAGCTATCTCTGCTTTTTTCCTTATAATTTACTTGCAATATCATTTCATCCTTTCATTTTCAGCCTATATTTGCTCTTAAATCTAAAGTGAATCTGTTACAGATTGCATGTAGTTGGGTCTTGTTTTTTAAATTCATTCAGCCACTCTATGTCCTTTGATTGAGGATTTTAATTCATTTACATGTCAAGTAAGGATTTACTAAAAAAAAAGTAAAGGGTTTACTATTTTAACTATTGATATTTTAACTATTTTCAGTCTGTCTTGTAGTCCTTGTATTCCTCTTTGCCTCTCTTGCTGTCTTCTGTATTTTTTTTTTGTAATAAGCTTTGCTTTTGGGGGGGTCTTCTATAGGTATTTTTTTTGTGGTTATCATGAAGCTTCCGTAAAACATCTTATACTTAAGAGTCTGTTTTAAGCTGATGACACCTTTACTATCATTGCATGTAAAAACTCTATACTTTGACTCTCACCCCCAGCACTTTAAGCTCCTGATGTTATGTTTATAACACTTTATGCTACTGATGTGGCAACTTACATCTTTTTATATTGTGTATCTATTATCAAAAATTTGTAGTTATCATTATTCTTAATACTTTTGTCTCTAAACTTTATATTGAAATAAAAACTGATTTGCATCGTTACAGTATTATAATATTCTGTATTTGTCTATAGTTTGTTTTCACCAGTGAGTTTTATTATTTCACATTTTTTCTTATTGCTGTTTAATGTTCTTTTATTTCAGCTTGACAAACTCACTTTACCATCATACAAGTTGCCAACATTGAATTTCATGAAGGTGAACATAAAGTTAACCATTTAAAGGTGGCATTTAGTACATTCCCAATGTTTTGCAACTATCACCTCTAATTCCAAACCATTTTCATCGCCCCCAAAGAAGAATCCATACACACTCATTGAGCAATCACTCCCCACCCCTCTCTTCCCAGCCTCTGGCAACACCAATCTGCTTCATGTTTTATGGGTTTACTTTTTCTGGTTACTCCATATTAATGAAATCATACAATGTATGGCTTTTTGTTCGTGGCTTCTCACACACAACATACTGTTTCTTAAGTTTATCTGTGCTGTAGCATGTATTATTACTTCATTTCTCTTCCCGGATGAATATTATTCTATTGCACACATATGCCACATTTTGTTTATATATTCATCCATTTGCATTATTTTCAACTTTTGGCTATTTTGAATAAATTGCTTAACTTTTGGCCTTCACTTTTTCATCTAAAAAGTGATGATAATTCACAGCTTCTGGGGTCATTGTGAAGTCTGGAGCTAATTCAGATCATGTGTCTGGTTCAATAAAAAGAAGCTATTATGAATATTTCTTTTTTGGTGTTAGGCCAGAGGTAAAGAGATATTAAAACTGGCCCATAGTTGGTTTGCAGACAGGATGAATGTTAGTATTTTTTAAACCATTAAAGACTTATCAGTTTCTCTCATCTTGCCCAAGATTTCTATCCATATTTGGGTTACAAATTTCTTATTTTAGGTATCTTTATTTTGGGGATCATTCATATTTTTATTATCTTTACCTGTCTGCTTTCTTTGCTTTCTCTTAGTTTTGTTCATTGATTTATTTTGCCATTCATTCACCAATGAACAAATACCAGACTCATTTTAGGTGCTGGAATATAGCAGGAGAAAAAAAAGATTCATTCTGAGATCTCTTCCATGTATTCTTGTATTATTCATTATATTATAAATATGGTTGGAAGGGGAAGAGATCTAAAACAAATGAACAAATGAACCATAAATTAAGTGGGGTAACATGCTAAGTAGTAAAACAAAACAGAGAAAGGGGATAGAGAGGGCTCCAATTAAATCGGAGTGTCCGTGTGGCCCTCTTTGGTCATGTAACGAGCAGAATCTAGAATGAGAACCATGAAGTGCATTCTGGGATAAGGCTCCTCCTCTGAGGAAGGAGGGAAGCCTTTGGAAGTTTGAGCAGGGTGCCATGAACTGACCTTTATTTGAGATGGATCGCCCTGCCTGCTGTCATGGAAATATACTACTGAAAATTGTAATCTCCAGTCCCCTCCTTGCTTCCTTTCTCTGAGATTTTTGCCTTATAAGCCCTTCCTGAAAGTTCACTTTCCTGATAAAATCTTTCAGATTCATTGTTGTAAGCTGAGGCCATCTCTTTTGCCTCCCTCCATCTCTCAATTCCTTAGGGAAGGAGGAAAATATTGCACAAAGGAAGCGTTCACCACTGAATTTTCACCCTCTCAATAGCCTCAGGTGACAAGGACCTGTGCCTGGAGGCCATGACTTCTTCCTGGTTCAAACTGAAGACTTCCTTCAGCTTTGTGCCTAAGGTGTGGGAATGAGGAAAAACCTTAGCGTGTTTCTAGAACAAGGCTGCCTTTCTGTCTATATCAGTGTTCATTTTCCTGAATACATTTAGAAGCAAGAAATGTTATTTTCTGCTTTTGGTGTCAGAAGGAAGAGTTAACAGATATCCATTTCTTCTGGGGATTTGGCTTTGGGAATTCTGTACCCTGGTTCTCCGTCCCCAAGATCCCCCTAACTTCTCACAAGGATAATCCACCCACACTCAGGACAGTGTGACATGGTGGAAAAGCGTTGGACTGGGAGCCAGGGGTCTGAGTCTCGGTCTGGACCTTCACTGACTAGCCGTGGGTTAATGAATGGAGAGGTGACAGAGCGGAAGGGTGGTGGACAACATGAGCTCGGAGACCAACTGACCGGTCTGAGTGTCTGGCTCCACAATTTACTTGGGCAAATTACTGAACTTCTAGCTTCTCCTGTGTTCATTTATAAACTGGGAATGATAGTTGTACTTGCCTCACAGGTCTGCTTGCACGTTAAACACGATGATTGAAGTAAAAGCACTTAGAACAGCCCTAGGAATGCAATAACTTTTATAGTTAATATTATTGTTGACAAGTCAACCATTATGTTCAAGTGCTGGAAACTATATTATATGGGAGAGAGGGGGAGAGAGAGAGAGATGAGAGAAAATCATAGATGAGTTGCCTCTTCTACACTTGCAGCCTAGTTATGTGCCCTGGCCTGGGATCGGACTGCAACCTTTTGGTGCGCAGGGTGATGCTCCAGCCAACTGAGCCACATGGCTGGAGCATAAGCTGTGGTTTTTGACACATTTAGCATGTTGTGAAGTTAATGTAATGTGTTGTGACCAGCAATGAGGGAGAGAGAAAGGAGGAAGTGTATTGCAGAGAGTAAGGATAAATACTGTTTTATAACTATTTTACTTCAGTTATATAATATAGATATCATAATTATCAAAATAAAATAAAATATATGAATTAAATTGATATTGGGTCTTGAATTAAAAATGTATTTTTCTCTCTCAGTTGTGATGCTTGACAAGCACAGAGCCATTTTCTCACTTTAGAGGCTGGGAGATCAAGGGCCAGAAAAGGGAAGGCTTTTCCAGGGAGTCACAGAACAGGGCCCGGGCCAGACAAGCCCGTGACACGATAGTGCCTCTGTGTGTCTAGCAACTGTTAGACCTGTGGTTTCCCACCTCTTTCGTCCCGTGGTGCATATAAAGTAATTACTAAAATTCTGTAGCACACCCAAAACTGAGCTGATCTGGCCAAAGATAAGTATAATTTTGATTTATTCACACTGGATGGCTATTGTTGTGTTGGCTGTTGTCATTGTTTTATTTGTCAGTCTAAGGAGAAAGAGGTCAGTGCCTGTGACTGCATAGTCAGGTACTGCATGTTTGAAAAATTCTGGAAGTGCACAGTTGAAGATCGCTGCCGGACGTTGGCAATACAGTTTATGAGATGGAGGCCTCCAGCCAGATCTCCTCTCGGTGTCTAAGGAAACCTGATCCTTTGTAAACATCTGAGAAACAAGATGCAAACTGTGCCTGAGAGACTGGCTACCATAGGGCTTCGGTAACAGCATCTACCCGCCAGGATCCTTGCTCTTGTGCGTCAGGACTGACTTGCCTTTCCATCTGCATCTCGGCAGGAAACACAATCTTCCTAGGCACACCTGCCCGCTAGCTACCTTCAATGCAGTGGAAAAAAATACGCTAGGGGGTTCTGTTAAAAGTGATTTCCTTTAGTATCATTTAATGCTATTGTTTTCAGCTTGGAAGCAAGAGCTGCAAAAACTTTCTCTGAGCCTGCCTCTCTTCTTGCTCATTGCTTATTCTCTCCTTCTCTTATACTTCCTACATGGAAAGTCACGAGTCTAGGGCCTTTCCCTGGCTTTCCAGAAAAACAATGCTTCTCGTATTTTCATCTAGAAGGTGTTATGCAGATTTCCTCCTTAATCTGAAGGTCTTTGCTGGAGCCTAACAGAGACTCACGGTGACGAATGGCTGTGCAGACACAGCAGTGTTCTGCTCGCTACTGCCTTTCTTCAACCTCATGCCAGCCAGCGGTACTTGAGAGTTTTGTGAACTATGGTCCCAGCTCAGACTGTAGGTGCTATAGACCTCCATTTAATTGCATCTCAAGGCAGGCTGTGGCTATGGGTAGGGACTGGTTTAAGCAGAACCCAAACCAAACAAAAACAAGAAAACCCACCAGTTCTCAGGGACCAGAGGGGTCAGGATGGGCCATGTTGGGAAGTGTAAACACGCTCCCCATATGCTACTTTCTCCCAGATATTGTAAATACATTGAGCTTCCATTTCATGAGTAGGGAGGGGAGAGAGAAAGGAAGAATGCAGGGTAGGGAGATAGAGACAGAAAGAGAGAGAATGGAAGGAAAGAGCGGGGAAGGGAAGAGAGGAGAGAGGAGGGGAAAAGAAGGCAGGAGAGGAGAGGTGAGGTGAGGAGAGCAGAGGGGAGAGAAGGGAAGGAGGTGAGAAACAAGTGTATTTATTTTTCTTAACTGTCCTTGCTCCTTTTTAGCTGGTTTTTCAGGCTGGGAACACTGACCAACCCTTCCACACGCACAGGCTCTCAGTCCCTGCTTACTTTTATGATAGTCATCCACCCCAATGAGTCAGGCTCCCCACGTCCTGCGGCATGCCCTTGGGGCAGGAGGTGGGGCTGTGGGAGCAGAGGCAGGAGAAGGGATGGGAGTAGTTTCCAAAGCACTGGAATCTTGTCACTCCCACTCTGAATAAATCATCAGCACCTCTGGCCACTTAGTTAGAAAGTGAGAGAAGAGACAAAAGCCACGAATTTATCATTTTATCTGCCGTTCTTTCTTTTTCTCTTTAATGTAAAAGAGAAGGTAGATTCTTTCTGTCTAACATATGGTGCATTGAACAGGCTGCTTCCTTGTGGAGTGAGGAAAGCCACCAATGGGGCTGAGTGGAATAGAGTTACGGGAGGACATTGGGTAGGCTGGCTGCTCATCGGTTCCTGCCAAAGAAGCTGGCAGGAAGCTGGCCAGCGGCTTCGACTGGCCCTTCTCAGGCATGCTCCCACACCAGTGGCATTCCTTTATTGGCTGAAATCGTGAAACCAGCTCTCACTCCGGATGGGAGGAAAAGAGCGAGTATAGAGAATTCCCACCTCAGAATTTACAACTAGGGAATGAGGTTAGCCGGCCAAATGGCAGAGTGTTTTCCCTTTTGCCCTCTTCACCCCGTCTGCTGCCAGGGAAGGCAATTCACAGAAGTCATATGTGCCAGGGCTTCTTTTGTGGGCAGGATGTGGTTGCCAAGGCAAACACATCACTCTGCACTCAGACTGAAAGGCAAACAACATCGCTGGATGTTTATAAAATACGGCAGACCTTAGCACTGTCCATGGGGATTCATGGTAGCCATCCTTCCCTTGGAATAAAGCGATTTGCGTTGTGTGCTTTGTGATTCCTGATGAAGAAAACACCTACTAAGTGGGGCCCCCAGTGACTGACTAGGCTCAAATTTTGAAAAACAGAGTCTGGTAGCCATTTCCACACGAGGGCCTCTCACACAAACTATACTTGAGGGAGAAGTTTGCACTGAACGGACTGCTGGCACTATGTTCCTGCCAGCTGAGCCAGCCCTTATAAAGGAGGTGCTGGAATACCGTTTTAACCAATAGGACTGAGGCTTTCCCCATCTAATCAGAGCTGTGCAACTCCAACCAACCATAGTGGCTTCATTCTGACCAATCAGGACAGTGTCTTTTAGATCAAATTGCAAGGATTTGGAGTCCTTATTTGCAGGAGGATGGATCCATCAGGGACCAGGGGTGTGCACTTCTGTCCATGTGACCCCTCTCTGACCTGGAGTGTGCACTTTCCCTTTCCACGATGGACTGAAGACAACACCTCCCTGCCTGAGCTGAAACACTGAAGACTTCTAGCTGGGGCCCAGAGGAGCGGAGCTCTGGCCTCAGGCCTGCCTCACAGCCACACCATTGTCACAGGCGTGCTGTATCACAATTGAGCTGTTTTGCACTGAATATAGTTTTCCTCTTCACCAAATTGAGACTTTGGTTACTGTTGGCATTGAATTGGTGCCAGCCACAATCGCTTGACAAGTTGTACCACTTGCCTTCTCTCAGGCAGCATTTAACCTGGTGTTGTAGATGCTCAAAGGCCGAGTGTAAATTTGTTCTTTGCTCGAGTCAGTTTCTTATTCTCTTCCTGAACTAAAAAGGCCGCAGGACCATGACTGTCATGGGGGTTTACACTCTGACTGAGAGTGAGACTGCTCACACAACGTTCTGCTGTGCACTCCGGTCATAAACACCTTTCTTAGAAGGAAACAGCAGCTACCTTCATCAACTACATAGTTCTTCCAAGAAATAATATTTTTCATAATGTTAAATCTCTGATGCTGCTGTTACAATTTTGGATAATTGCATAGTTTAAGTTTCCATGTCTGAGGCAATGTCACTTCATGTATATATAATACAGAGGCTTTAAATGACAACTGTAGCATTAAAATAAAATACATCTCATAGACATTTTTTCCAAAAAGTGGAATTACTTACTGTAAAATCTATGTTTACAGTTTTTCTTGAAAAACACCATTTCCGTGGAACTCACATTCCCGCCTGTCAATGGTTCCCTTTGACTGAGCGGCTGTGGAACTCAGTCTCCCAGTTCTGGTCACTCCACTGCGCTCCCTGTTATCACCCTGGCCCTGAAGCCCCATGCCAGTTTTTATTAGAATTTACTTGCACTGTTTTTCTTACACTAGAAACACATTTTTCTGTGCTAGGTTGCTTTTAAAAGTGAGAAAACAGAAGTTAAACTGATAGAGCCATATGTTTCTAGGGGAACAGGTGGAGAAACTGTAATTGTTAAATGGAAGAGTAGTTTTTTATACCCAGACTTGCTTCACTCATCCAGGTTGCCTTTTGTGTGTGCTTGTGATTGCGACCCCTGGTGCGGCCTGCTGCCCTCTCCATACACTTGGAAAACGCCGCTCACTTGCTATGGCTTGTCCTCTATCCTACCTCCGGTCTCCTGCCTCATTCCTTTGATAACATTTCAAAGAAATGAATGTCAAATGAACTGAGAAAATAAAAGACCAACTGGTCAGATAAGACTAGAATTCACCATGGTCATCAGCACAGGACAAAAATAAAATTCAGAGATAATAAGAGATGAAGATATGTGTGTTTTTTTCCTTACTGCTGACTGGTTGGAGAAACAAAGTGACTATGTTTTGAAAAATCACAATTAGGTCTCATAAAGGATAGACTTTTACTTTTCAGCATGCATAGATACATAGGTATAACGTGCATTAATTTTCTTCAAGATGCACATGTAAGATTCTGACAAGGTACCCAAGGTGCTGATTATGTATATCCTTCATTTCTATAAAAGTCTCTCATTAGAGATTTTAGAAAAATACTTTGAGGCAGAAGATAATTTCCAAGACAAAACCACAATATATAAAATTCAGAAACTAGTGTTATTTTCCTGTTAGTATAAGGCAATAGAATGTGAGAGATTAGAACACAGATATAATAATATTGAAAAAGGTGGATCTTTCATTAAATGTTGCCTCAGTATCTACTACAGATCCAGGGGAATCTCATACATTCTTAAGGCACCGCTGAGCACCTCCGGTAGTGAATCCGAGGGCTGTATAATCCCCAGTGAATACCAGCTCAGTGACCAAAGCAGTCAAAATTAGGCAAATCCTTTCTGTGTCAGAAAGGACTGACTCATCCAGAATGAGTTATGGAAAAAATGTGATGTTAAAGAGAAATAAGCTGTAAAAAATTAACTGTGGAGGTAGGGGGTGGGTGGTCAGGAGAAAAGGGAGCTTAGAAGCTCAAGGAAGGAATTTGTTTTGAACTTAAAATGAGTTATCTTGCAAGAATATATATTCAGGGTTGTATGCGAAGGGTCAGGGAAGTTTTAGAGGTAAATAGCTAAGAGATAAATATTTCCTGGATTATAGGAAGAGAAAGATATCTTTACAGATGCATAAGTATTTAGTAGTTGCCACATTTTCTTTATCATTCCATGTGAATATATATATAGATATGTAAATAT
>PVIA01009471.1:0-60912 GCA_004024845.1 Tonatia bakeri | reverse complement strand
ACAAAAACAAACAAAGCAAACAACTAGAACAGGAACAGAACCACAGAAATGGCGATCACATGGAGGATTATCAAAAGGGGAGTGGGAGGGGGAGAGAGGGTGAAAAGGTACAGAGAATAAGTAGCATAGATGGTAGGTAGAAAATAGACAGGGGAGGGTAAGAATAGTATAGGAAATGTAGAAGCCAAAGAACTTATATATATGAGCCATGGACATGAACTAAAGGGGGGGATGCGGGTGGGATGGGGTGCACAGAGCAGACAGGAATAAAGGGGGGGGGATGGGACAACTATAATAGCATAATCAATAAAATATATTTTTAAAATAAATAAAAGAATGCTATCATTGTTTTAGCAAGAGCTAAAAACAATAGGTAGTTATCTTCTAAATTAAAATTTCATGGTTCAGAGAATGCAAGAGTTCTTGCTTTTTATTATATACCCACTTGATATTTGTAGTCATCTGAAATCTTCAGTTTCAGGGAAATGGAAAACTTTCTATGAAGGATCTACATCTTTGAACCTGCCTGCCTCCACCCAAGCCCAGAATGGTTAACATTCACGGCACTGTGGAGCACGTTACAATTACTTTTAAACTACCTATCCATACTGATCAAGTTTAGAAGGCACTACTGTCACATGCCATTTCTTCTCTACATGGCATGTTAACTAACAGCAAACAGGAGGCAGTGTAAAAATGACTGACCACCATGCTGTGGCCCGGTGAGTACACAGACGTCATGTGGGCAATCTTCAGTCAGCAGGACGTATAAACGAGTCCTGTGCAGTAAGACTATGTAGCAAAAGCTCCAGATCAGTAATTTTCAACCTTTCTCTTTTCACAGCACATATAAACTAATTACTAAAATTCTGCAGCACACCAAAAAATGTGTCTTTTGCCAATCTGACAAAAAATATTATTTTGATTCATTCGCAGCAGATGGCTGTTGATGTGTTTGCTGTCATCATTTTTAAATATGACAATCCAAGGGAAAAGAGGCCATGACTCCTGCTTCAATAGTCAGGTACTGTCTGTTTTAAATATTATTTCATTTTTCAAATTTTTCTTGTTTTAATTAAGTTACTTTTTATTGTTGTTCAACTATAGTTGTCCCCATCTTTCCCCACTACTCTCCCCCCATGCTTCCCACAACCACCTCCCCACTCAGTCCTATACCCGCTTTGGCTTTGTCCATGGGTCCTTTATACATGTTTCTTGACCACCCTTCCCTTTCTTTCCCCAGTTACTCCTCTCCCTGCTCCCCTCTGGTTATTTTCAGTTTGTTCTTAATTTCAATGTCTCTGGCTCTATTTTGCTCGCTTGTGTGTTTTGTTGATTAGGTTCCGCTAATAGATGAGATCATATGGTATTTGTCTTATTTCACTTAGCATAATGCTCTCCAGTTCCACCCATGCTGTCACAAAGGGTAGGAGCTCCTTCTTTCTTTCTGCTGCATAGAATTCCATTGTGTAAATGTACCACAGTTTTTTGATCCACTCATTTACTGATGAGCACTTAAGTTGTTTCCAGCACTTGGCTATTGTAAATTGTGCTGTTATGAACACAGAGGTGCACAGGTTCTTTTGAATTGGTGTTTCAGGATTCTTAGGGTATAATCCCAGCAGTGGAATTGCTGGGTCATAAGGCAATTCAATTTTTAGTTTTTTGAGGAAATTCCATACTGTTTTCCACAGTGGCTGCACCAGTCTGCATTCCCACCAACAGTGTACTAGGGTTCCCTTTTCTCCACAACCTCACCAGCACTTGTTGTTTGTTGACTTGGTTATGATGGCCATTCTGACCGGTGTGAAGTGGTATCTCATTATGGTTTTAATTTGCATCTCTCTGATGGCTAGTGATGCTGAGCATCCTTTCATGTCTCTGGGCCTTCTGTATGTCCTCTTAGAAAAGTGTCTATTCAGGTCCTTTGTCAACTTTTTAATTGAGTTGTTTGTCTTCCTGGTGTGGAGTCATGTGAGTTCTTTACATATTTTAGAGATCAAACCCTCATCTGAGATATCATTGGCAATATATTTTCCCATCCTGTTGGTTCCCTTTTCATTTTGCTGATGTTTTCTTTAGCTGTGCAGAAGCTTTTTAATTTTATGTAGTCCCATTTCTTTATTCTTTCCTTTATATCCCTTGCTCTAGGGAACAAATCGGTGAAACATTGAATTGAAGTTACTCTCATTCAGTTAAACATATGAAATGACCATTTCCTCAGGTCAAAAAATGTTAAGAAGTCTATCACCCTGGCCCAATTTCAGAACCCCACTGGTTAGTGTCAGCTTCTTCCTTCCCAGTAAATGGGCTCTCTTATCAGGCCATTAACATTCAAGTAATTTTGTCAACATTTCATGTGGCTCAATTTAATAATATTCACTGAAGAGCTTTAAATATATGGCAGTGTATTAATTATAAAAGCACTATATGGCCCTGGCTGGTATAGCTCAGTGGATTGAGCGCGGCCTGCGAACCAGGCAACGCAGGTTCAATTCCCAGTTAGGGCACATGCCTGGGTTGCAGGCCAGGACCCCAGTGGGGGCCACATGAGAAGCAACCACACATTGATGTCTCTCTCTTTCTCCCTCCCTTACTGTCTCTAAAAATAAATAAATAAAATATTTTTTAAAAAAAGCACTATATGAAATTCATATCCTCCTGTCTGTTACAGATTTGAAATTTAAAAAGTACAATAGGGCATCAAGGGCGAGTAACTTGTGAGTGGAATAAAAGGTGAGCAATGGTTCCTAATCCTTTGAGACCTTTAAGAATCTGACAAAAAATATGGACACACTTCCCAGGAAAATGTGCATGCGCACACACACACAGGCACCATTTTCATAGAGTTCCATCAAATTAACAGATCTTTCCATTCCCACCAAGCCATCAATTAATAACTCCTCTCAGAAGATGAAGACAATGTTGTCCAGTAATTCCAACCCTTTTCCAATTTTAAAACAAGGAAAAATGTTGTCTACTTTGGGATATACACAATCCACAACTTACCAGATGGTTGCTATGGTCAACTGAAGGTCATCATTACCAATTCAATGCCAATAGGAGTCATCAACTTCGGGTGCAGTGGTAGGGAGTGATTTTATTCACTGAAAACACCTCAGTTATGATATAGTACAGCTGTGGAAATACACAGCTATGAGACAGCTCAATTGTGAAACAGCACTCTCTCAGGTGACTGCAGAGAGGGAGCCCAGGGAGAAAACCTTGATGTTATAGATCTGGTATTGTAGCTCCACCTGGGGAAATACAGTCTTCAATGGAAACTGTAAGTGCACTCCATTGAGACAGAGGTGAAGTTGGCTTATAGTGAGAAGGGTGCCCAGCCCTAGTCCCTCACTGGTCCATTCTCATAGAAATGAGGACTCCAAATCCTCATAGTTTGATTGGTACAAAAAGCATTGTCTTGCTCTGATTGGCTGATAAAGATGCAAATGAGGATATAGCTGTGCAGCTCTGATTGGACAGGGAAAGTCTCAGGCCTGTTGGTCAAATTTTGACCCTAGGCACTCTCTTACAAGGGTTCACTCAGATGACAGAAACACAGTGCAGGAGACCTGGCAGCCCATTCTGCAATTTTTTACTTAAATACAGTGTGCATTAGGGGCCTCTGTAAAGAATGGCTGCTAGACTTTGATTCTAAATTTGAGCCCAATTAACCATTAAAAATTCTTTTTGGCAGGTATAGTCTCCTCAGAGTCCACACTACTCTGCCTGTACAAAAACAATTAAACTGGAAAAGCATAGCCCAGGCCAGTTTGCTCAGTTGGTTGGAGCACCACCATCCTATACACCAAAATGTTGTGGGTTCAGTTCCCAGTCAGAGCACATACCTAGGCTGCAGGTTAGATCCCAGCTGGGGTGCATATAGGAGGCAACCGATTGATGTTTCTCTGTCATATTGATGTTTCTCCTTCTCCCTTCCTCTCTCTCTAAAATCAATAAATATGTCTTCAGGTGAGGATTTTAAAAACTCAAACTGGGAAATCATAAAATATATTGCCCAAACTGAGACACTTTTGAGAATGAAAGAGGCATTAATAATTACTGAGACAACAGAACCACGAACTATTAAAAAGAATATATTGTCATTGAATACTTGTAACATTTATTTTTTTAATATATCAAACTTCTATTGTCCAGGTGACCACACCATCTCTCCACTTTTCATTAGGGGCTGATGCCCACTGCCATAAAAATCCAACAACCAAATTCACAGATTTTTCTTCCCCTTACATTTCAACTGGAATAAGTCAGTTAAGTTCTCTAGGGCTCAGTCTCCTCACCAGTAAATCAATAGGTGAAATACAAGCTTTCTTGAGTTTTTTTAATTTTACTTTCAAGCTCCATCATCCTCTAAATCCAATTTGAAAAATGCTTTTTACCAGAAATATTTCTAAATAAAAATGTCTTACACCTCCCACTTAGAAAAAGAAAGACTTGCCCTGGCTGGCGTAGCTCAGTGGATTGAGCGCGGGCTGCGAACCAGGCATCGCAGGTTCGATTCCCAGTCAGGGCACATGCCTAGGTTGCAGGCCATGTCCCCCAGCAACCACACATTGATGTTTCTCTCTCTCTCTCTCCCCCTCTCCCTTCCCTCTCTAAAAATAAATAAATAAAATCTTTAAAAAAAAAAAAAAGAAAGAAAAAGAAAGACTTAAAATCAAAGTATATTTATAAAGGGCACATGAACTTGATTGATTAAAAGCCACTAATAGCTTACGATCTATTATATAATTAGTGTGTAATGTTGAAATATAAATTGTTAAAATGTACTATTACTGATAACCATATAACTGTTATAGAGTATTAACTATGTGTCACTCACTATGCTAACCAAGCACATCACGTATTTTCTCACGCAATTACCACAATCAGGTAGATACCACAGTCCCACTGTACAGACAAGGAAAATAAAACTTAGAAACTTGACTGAGATTACATTGCTAGTGAATGAGCAAATCAAGATTAAAACAAAATCTGACTTCAGAGCCTGAACTCTTCACCACAGAACTAAGCTAATTAATTTACCAAATAATGTTCCTGCTTTGAACTTAGCTGTCATTCTATTTATACCTAACATAAAAAATACCATATTTCCTAGATGTCATAACAGATTTCTCTTGCATAATCACTTAATTGCTTATTATCACAAAGGTAATAATATCACTCTTAGTTTAGATGGGGGGAAGCATTCAATATTTGTTATTATACATTAAAAACATCAAGTCTTTGAGACCAATTATCTAAGAAATACTTCATAATGGACTATATCCTTGAATATGAAATAGCTGCAATTGTGAGGGGAATGGCCCCACCTGAAAGAATTTTTTAAATGACGAAACAAAAACTACACTGCATTTGTTACATGTGACGCTTAAAACCAACTTCTATAATTCTTTAGGCTTAATATATGATTTAAATACATACAAGGGGGGAATCAAAAAACCCAGAATTATCTTCTGGAGGACAGGCCCCTTGTAGTACAGGCTTCCCCTGATAAGTGAGTGTTCTAGGAACCCATTTGTATCAGTGTACCAGCTGGCGTTGCTGTGAGATGCTGCATTCAGCTTCAGGGAATTTTTTTTGAAAAGTCTTTTAACACGTTTGTCCATTTCATGATGGGTAAGTTAGGACTGCACCTGCCCACACCACAATGAATATTCAGCAGTTTTTGACCAAAAATTGCATGACTCTGGTGTTCCACCCTCCCTATTTACCCAATCTTGCCCCAACAATATTTTTTTTTTGTTTCCCCAGATGAAAAAAGTCCTCAAAGGAAAACATTTTGCCAATGTGGAAGAGGTGAAAGGAAAAATGACATCAATGAGTTCAAAAACTTTTGAACAGTGGTAAAAACATTTTGATAGGTATATTGCATCAAATAGAACTTTGAAGGTGACTGAAGTTTAAGCATGTAAGAATAAATACACAACTTCTTGTAAATAAATTCTGGGTTTTGGGGTCGCCCTTCATATAATACATATATGTATAAAATCCATTTCCTTCAGCATTAAGAAAATACATTAACACAATATATACTACTACCACTTTAAAAGACACCAGCTTATATTACCTAAGTACTACCCTGGATAAAGTCATAGGCATTTATGGATTTTTAACCTAACTAATAATAGGTTTACATGTTTTAACCTTAAAACTTAATATTGTAAGTTAACATACAAGTTTACAATGCAGATTTGCCTAGAGATACAATGAAACATCAAGCAAAATTTGCAATTAAGAAATGTAAACAATCATAGGGTATCCGCCCCTGATTGCCTTCCTGATGAATTACCTACCAATTTAGGTCTAGGACAAAGCAGAGTGAAGGTTTTTTTCAGAACAGAAATCTTTGAAGACCTGTTCCACTGACTTATTCTGACATTTTCTCAACTCCAAAACATGTATTCTTGGTTGTATAAAGGCTTTGTATTACCTATTAGATTTAAACAGTCAACAACATGGAGGCTCTCTTAAGTGAGTATATGTCGCTAGCTAGCAAAACAACAAAAATAATAACATCAGAAGATATCAGTGTTAAGTTGGTCTATATTCTTGGTGACTTGAGAGCTATAAACTTTAGAAAATATTTTAGAAAAAAACTAAGTATTTTGTAGCTTTCCCCTAGAATGTAACTTAAGTTCACATAAATCTTAATACTTACATAAATTATAACCAATTTGTTATACGATTAGGGTAAGAGTAATAAAAACTTCCATTAGAAAAAAAACACTAGATTTGTAACAAATTACATAATTAAAACCAAAAATAACAAACATCTACACAAAATGTATCTAAATTGTCTTGTAAAAACACTTAAAAATAAGTCCAAAACCAAGAACAATCTTTAAACACAGGTCAGAAATCCTACTACATCAAAGGCAAAACTTGAAAGTTGTTTGAGCTCCATTATCCAGCACTTCAAACCAGCTGGGTACATACAGTAAAAACAGAGAGGTTGCCTCAAAACCACCCACATAGTGGCTGTTTTTCTGTTCCCAGGTCTGCCTGTGAAGACCAACTCAGCTTCCTGCTCCAGCATAAGGAACACACCATACATATGGAAAAGGAAAACCGTGGAGCTAGCCAAATTTCCACCCACATCAGTTCCTCTCCAAGAGAAAGGAGCAAAACATATTAAAAAGTGGTCACACGAAGAAAACTAATATAAGAAATTAAACCCATTTCAAAGGTGTTAGGGAAATAAGAAAATAAATTGCTTAATGTAAATAAAATTAAAAACTTGTCTCTCTAGAATCATTAGTGAATGAACTATAGTGTGCCAACTTTTCAGGAGAACTGGAAGTATATCCCTTAACTAATACACATTTAAAACAAATTTAACTGTCTTGAATGCAAATCTTTCTAAAATCTGTTATACATTACTTTGATTCTTTTTTTTACTTTGATTCTTAAATGTGATTATTCTTTAAGACTCATGATAAGAGATCAAGTGCTAGGTTGATGCATAAGGATGACCTGGGAAACCTCACAAAAATATAGAGAAAAGATTCTGATTTACTAGAGCAGAAGTGACACCCAGAAATCTGCTTTTTAAAAACTTTCCCAGGTAACTCTCATTCGTGGCCAGTTTCAGGAACCAAGAGTATAAAAGGAAGAACACTTGCCTGACTATTAGTGTTCAGGTAGCTTCATTTCCAATAGCAGTTCATGCATTCAATGTGCATTGATTGGACATATTAATATGTGTTAATATTGAGTACTTAATATGGGCTTTGGTATACAAAGATGAATAAACCATGGTCTGTCAAAGAATTCACATTCAGATAGGGGAAACAAACACAAAATTATAGTACAATGAGTCAATTCAAAAGTAGAATACCATGAAAATCTAACACTGGACAGTAAAAGACCTCCTATGTTAGCCTGGGCTTCCTGGAGGAAATGGCATTTGAGGTGAATCCTAAAGGTTGAGATATTAGCCAAGTGAATTTGAAGAAGGGATAAGCAAGGAAAAAGGGGCAATATGCCAAGTCCCTCACCCCACCCCAATATTATAAATATAGTATCAGGAGTTCCTGGTATAAAGCAAGGAAGGAAGGGCTGGATAGGACTTCAATGTTCATCATGCAAGCAACAGAAAGCTGTTACAGCATAATGTCAGTGAGTGTCGCATCAGATCTTCATCTCAGCCGGCTGTCTATGGCTGGGTAAGTGGTATATAGACTCAAGAATAATAAGAAATTGAAAGAGAAGGATGAGTTAAGAATCAAGGAAAGAATTCCAGGTCTTATATCAGATCTTGAAGGTCTGATATAAGGCAGTATAAACTGAGATTTTTTTTAGAAAGGGAATATAAATTTAAGGAAATTAAAGGCAAAAAGATAAGGTGATTGATTAGATGGGGATGACAATTGGGAAGGATGAAAAAGGTGAAAGTAGGAGTCAGAGATGACCTTCCCTGCTCCAGAATATTTGAAGCAAGTGACCTACCCTTTCAGAATGTCATTAATAAAATGGTGAGCATAGATGACATTTAAGAGAAGGTCCAATGCTAAAAGTTTATAAATCATTATAATACTGATTATGTATTATTCAGTGATGTCCTCAAAACCTCTTAAAGTTGACCTTACACTGATTCCTAGACATTTTCAATTCACACAGCTGTTTTCTAGAATATTAGATTCTCTCTTGACATTAACTCAACAGCTCTAATCATAGCTGCAGACAGCATGCCTACTTATAGCAGTTCTTCCCTCTTCTAAATTTGCTATTTCAGATGAATATTGTAGGTATGGAAGTTAGGTAACTATGTAATCTCCCCCTCTTCTGAACTACACAGCACTCTGTTAGTGATTCCCTACAACACTTTCCTCATTCTACACTACTTTATTCTTTGCTGTGTAAATGCTTTATAGTACCTTACTAAGATTCAAGTGCCTGAGAATAAGAAGGGTCTCAATATTCTTTGTGTCCCTCAACATTAATTACCCCATACACAATCATCTTGCATACACAACTTAAACAATACATAGGTTTCTTTTTGCACCAATATTGTTAGAATTGTGAATAGATTATGAATAAACAGACTCTGAGTCACACCCAAACAGCATTCTTGGGGTCTGAATAGAAGAACTATAAGGCTCAACAGGTTTTGGTTTTTCAGAAGGCCTTTTGTTCAGTTCTTTGTTCTTAATTGTATTCTAGATATATAAGATTATTAAGAGGCAGAGATACAAAACAGCAAGACACTGTTAAGGCAGAAAAACTGAAGATACTCAGGTACAATTTTAGAAAAGAGACAACTATGAAAGAAAATAAAGATAAGCAGTCCCCTACTTTTGCACAGAATGGATTTTTGAAAATCTACATGAGGGCTAAATGTGTACATTCTTAGGGGCTAAAAACTATTTTAAAATCCTTTTAAGTACTTGTATTGGTGCAATTTGAAAACATATGTCTAGCAATTTATACCAACTCTATTTTACCCTTCCTGACAATTGAACTTCAGAGATGAACTGAACAAGTTAAAGCAAAATAGTATATTTTTTATGCCAAAATTGTTCCATTAGGGACGTGCCTGATGAATTGACCTTTGCTTACTGCCATTAACTTAATGAGGCCCATACTTATTATATGTTTCAACAGAACAGAACTTTTATTTTTCAAGCACACTGCTTCTTACAACTATAAAAATGTTATGTCAAAAGTCAATAGAGTAGCTAAATTGTCAGTTTTTTAAAAAAGACTTGATTTATTTATTTTTAGAGAGAATGGAAGGGAGCAAGGGATAGAGGAAGAGAAACACCCATTGGTTGCCTCTTGTATACACCCCAACCGAGACCAAACCCACAACCCAGGAATGTTTTAAAAAAGATAGTTTTAATAGGAAACTAAGCAAAGCATGAAACCTCAAAATAAGCATAGAAATGAAGTGAGTTTTACAGAGTAAGGTTTGGGACTGTCAGCCCAAACCTAATCAAAATTTATATATCGCTGAATCTGTTCAAACATTGATTACACACCTACTACATACCTGGCATTTTCCAAAGCACTAAGGATAATAGTGGATCTTGCCTCTAGAAACTTATAGTCCCACTGGAGAGAGGAACACACAAAGAAGTTACCAAGATGTGGTAAATGTGGGGGCAGACATAGACACATTTATTGATTTACTAACAGGTTTGATGAAATACTTCCTTTATATCTACAAATTTTTTCTCTCCTCAGTCTTTTTTTTTACAAGTATTTTTTTGAAGATTTAATTCATTTATTTTTAGAGAGAGGGGAATGGAGGGAGGGAGAGAGGCAGAGAAACATCAATATGGGGTTTCTCATGTGGCCCCCACTGGGGATCTGGCCTGCAACCCAGGCATGTGCCCTGATTGGGAATTGAACCAACAGCCCTTTAGTTCACAGCCCACACTCAATCCACTGAGCTACACCAGCCAGGGCTCTCCTTAGTCTTAACAGCACCGACTAGCCAATTGTCAAGTTCACTCCCAATTCCTGAAGTTTGCCTTCTCTGTCTTTCACAACTAGATATGAGATAGTAAATACATGTGCCTGTGCCATTGTTCAGATCTCCCATGCTATGGCAGTCATTCTTTTTTAAAAAAGTTCTCATAAGGTATTTTAGATAGTGTGCCAAGAAGCCAGTGAAAGTAACTGGTGCATGAGGTGAAACCCCTCTGCTTCTCTCACCTAGATTAGTTCCAAACTAGTATCATATTGGCAGATGCTACATGAAATTTCCTGCAGGGGGTCTGATTTCTTATCCAACCAAAACCACATATTTTTAAATTTCTGTTTCAGCTTTTTGCATTCCCTTTTGGGCCAACCACTATTTCATTTCTTATGTGAGTAAACTCAAGGTCCAAGCTCATGCACAGAGCACAGCTAACTATAGCTTCCCACATTCACATTTCATGTGAATTCTAATCACATGCTATTAACATTAACTAACATGTTTTGAGTATGAACTTAGGTGCCACTAATACCCATATTTTGTAAATATAAAAACTGAAAAGTAACATGCAGATTAAAATTCAAGGGAAGTTAAGACTCTGGATCATGACTTCCAGTCAAGATGGAGGCATAAGTAAACATACTTCGCCTCCACACAAAACTATAACAAAAAGTACAGCTATACTACAAAACAAATACCACCCAAAACTGTCAGAAAATTGAGCTGTGTGGAAGTCTGACTAACAAGGATTTAAAGAAGCCACATTCATCCAGATGGGTAGGGGGGCGGAGATGTGCAGACAGGCACGGAGAGGCATGGAGATGCAAAGCAGCACTGAGAGGTGCAGAGATGGGAATAAGTAGTCCCACATCTGTGTGTGGTGGGTAAAAAAATGGGAGGGATACCTCAGGAGCAAGAAATCTCAGCCCTAGTCCAGACAACCCATCCCAGGTTCCCAGTGCCAGGAAGTTAAGTCCCTGTAACTTCTGGTCATAAAAGACAGTGGGGCTTGGGGTGGCAGAAGAAACTGTGTTCTCTCAGAGGGCCTGCAATGGACTTAGGACTTATGCAGACCCACCCACTCTGGGATCCAGCACCAGGGAGGGCACCAGTGGCATATGGGAAAAAAAGTGAAGCACAAGTGGGGAGATAGCTTCCTCCCAGGCAAAACTCCAGAGGTCAGGCAGCAGCATTGTCCCCTCTGCGAGGCTTCCCCCACACAGGGCAACAGAGTGATGGCATGGGTTGCCCTGCCCTGGTGATTACCAAAGGCCCCACCATATACGACTTAACAGGTACACTAAGACAGGGAATCAAAGCAGTTCTACCAAATACATGGAAACAAACACAGGGAGGCTGCCAAAATGAGGAGACAAAGAAATACAACCCAAATGAAATGAAGATAAGCAACCTATCAGAGGCATGGTTCAAAACACTGGTTATCAGGATGCTCTCGGAACTCATTGGGTACTTCAATACCATAAAAAAGACCCAGGCAGAAATGAAGGTTGCATTAAGTTAAATAAAGAAAACTCTATAGGGAACCAACAGTGGAGAGGATGAAGCCAAGAATCAAATTGATGATTTGGAACACAATGAAGAAAAAAGCATTCAATCAGAACAGCAGGAAGAAAAAAGAATTTAAAAAGAACAAGGATAGGCTTAGGAATTTCTGGGACATCTTCAAATGTACCAACATCCAAATCATAGGGGTTCCAGGAGGAGGAAAGGAAGAGCAAGAAATTGAAAATTTATTTGAAAAAAATAATGAAAGAAAACTTCCCTAATTTGGTAAAGGAAATAGACTTACAAGTCTAAGAAGCACAGAGTCCCAAACAAGATGGACCCAAAGAGGACCACACCAAGACACATCATAATTCAAATGTCAAAGGTTAAAGATAAAGAGACAATCTTAAAAGCAGCAAGAGAAAAGTAGGCAATTACCTACAAAGGAGTCCTGATAAGACTGTTACCTGATTTCTCGAAAGAAACTTTTGCAGCTAGAAGGAACAGGCAACAAGTATTCAAAGTGATGAAAAGCAAGGACCCTATAAACCTAGATTACTCTATCCAGCAAAGCTATCATGTGGAATGGAAAGGCAGATGAAGTGCTTCCCAGACACAGTAAAACTAAAGGAGTTAATCATCACAAAACCATTATTATATGAAATGCTGAAGGGAATTATATAAGAAAAAGAAGACCAAATTGATGAACATTAAAATGGCAATAAATTCACAACTATCAATAACTGAATCCAAATAACAAACTATGCAAACAGGCAAAGCAGGAACAGAATCATAGATACAGAGATCATTTGGAGGGTTATCAGTTTGGAGGGGGGAGGGAGAAGGGGGACATGGGAGGAAAGATGTAGGGATTAAGAAGTACAAATTGGTAGGTACAAAATAGACAGGAGGATGATAAGAACAGTACAGAGAATGGAGAAGCCAAAGAACTTATATGCATGATCCATGGACATGAACTAAGGGGGAGGGATTACTGGAGGGATTGGGAGTACCAGAGGGAGGGGGTAAAGGGGAAAAATTGGGGTACTGGCTGGTGTTGATCAGTAGATTGACTGCCAGCCTGCAAACCAAAGGGTCACAGGTTCAAATCCCAGTCTAAGGCACATGTCTGGGTTGCAGGCCAGCTCCCTGGTGGGGATTACGTGAGAGGCAGCCACAAATCGATGTTTCTCTCCCTCTCTTTCTCCCTCCCTTCCCCATCTCTAAAAATATAAATAGATAAATCTTTTTTATAAAAAAAGGGGGGGAAATTGGGACAATTGTAATAGCATAATCCACAATATATATATATATATATATATATTTTTAGATTTTTTTATTTATTTAGATTTTATTTAGACAGGATTATGGTGATAGATATACTGAAAAAGACACACAGGGGTAGCTTACCTTTCGGAGTAGCTGTCTAAAAAAGTTCATTTCTCTGTCATGTATTCACTAGGTTGACTTCATTCTTAGGCCCTGTAAGGTGGTTCTCCAGTAGTTAGCTCCAGGCTCATACCATCACACACCAATCCTGTAGATAAGACTTTATCTACAAACAAAAGTCACAAAATTTAGTTTTATTGGCCCTGACTGGCCTGACATGGGTTATGTGCCCATTACTGAACCAATCACTGTGGTCCACTGTGGGAAGTAGAGAAGATAAAATGCATTTGATTTATTTGGTAAAGATCATATTCTTTACTCTTGGATGCAGAATTAGAGTTATTTTCACTGAAATCACAGACTGAGAGTGGGAGAGAGTTGGATCAATAACAAAAAGCTGGGATACTGTTAACACAAGATGTTGGTACAGATAACAAATGGCAAAATCCACAAATTCTACAACCTCTATGCATAAATAACAGTAGGAAAAAAAGCTAAGAGAAGACAAAAATTGCCTTATAAAAATATATTTTTAAAAAACTGTCTTGAGGAGAAAAAAAGATTAATCTGTTTTCTTTTTTTTTAAGATTTATTTATTTTTAGAGAGGGAAGGGAAGGAGAAAGAGAGAGAGAGAGAAACATCAATGTGAGGTTGCTGGGGGCCGTGGCCTGCAACCCAGGCATGTGCCCTGACTGGGAATCGAACCTGCAATGCTTTGGTTCGCAACCCACGCTCAATCCACTGAGCTATGCCAGCCAGGGCAGATTAATCTGTTTTCTTATACCAGGAAAGAATTAAGACCAATAGGCAAAGAAGATAAGGATATAGATTGAATTCAGTAAATGTAAAGAACTTTCTAACCGGCCAGGGCTGGTGTGGCTCAGTGGGTTGAGTGCTGGCCTGCAAACCAAAGGGTCACTGGTTCCATTCCGAGTCAGGACACATGCCTGGGTTGGGGGCCAAGTCCCCAGTTGGGGGCTTGCAAGAGGCAACCAATAATGTTTCTCTGGCATCTCTCTCTCTCTCTCTCTCCTCCCTTCCCTCCCCTCCCCTCCCCTTCCCTTCCCTTCCCCTCTCTCTAAAAAATAAAACCTTGAAAAAGTAATTTTCTAATCATTAGAGATATCCAGTAATTGAACAGGTGGCATCATGAAGTAACGCGTTTCCCAAAGCTGGAAGCCTTCAACAGAAGAAGGGTGACCATCTGTCAGGAATGTCATAAACAGGATTATTACAATGGGTGGGAGGTTGCTTTAAACTGACTCTTAGACTCTAAATTATTAACAACAGCATGGTTAAAACATCCAAACCTTTTCAAAAACTAAATTATTCAATGAAAGGTAATAGAACTTTTATCTATGAAATTGAATTAACCAAATTTAGGGTCCCAGGCTCTAATTTTTCTAAGGAAAACAGATACAAATGTTTAAAATGATTATTTTTAAGTTATAACATTAAAATTAATTTTATAAGGAAACCCACCACCCAAAAATAATTTTAATATATCTTTGAAATGTGTTCAATATGTTTACATTCTTTTACTCTTCTCACACGTGTACCCTAAGCTGAGTACAGGGTAAATGGCTCTGCTACTATGAAGCTACTTTTTCACTTGAAATTAAATATGTTCATCACATTCACACATAATCTTCATCATCGCCATTTTAAGAACTTACACATTTAATTGCATTGGTATACCATAGTTTGCTCAGCCATTCCCTTACTGGAGGACATTTAGGCTTCTTTCAACTCTTCATGATAGTTTTGCCCTGAACATCTTTATCTACACAGCTTTTCCCTTCTTTTAAATTATTTCCTAGGTATGAGGCTAGTGGGCCAAAGGGCATGAACATTTTGGATATGAGTTTCTGGATATGTACTGACAGATGAATGTCATCAGTTTGCAGTGTGACTAGCAATAACTGAGTTTAAGCATTTCCATAAGGCATTGTCCACATTAGGTTTTATTCAACATTTTCACACTTGATAACATATATTAAGTAGTATCTTTAATGGTTTATGTTTCCACATTTCCATTTTGTTTTCTACAAGTGAGTTAGAATAAACAAGTTATTCTTGTATATTATATACAAGAGTTTAGAATAGTCTTCTCTTTTTTTTTTTAAACTAAAACACAATTCACATTCCTACCAGAAAAAGAGAACTCAGCAGTGCATTTGAATACAAGGAAGTCACACCAGAGAGATGGAATTAAACAATGGTAAAGTGACCAGACTATGCCCAAAATGGAGTTACTCATGGTAAGCCCCACATTATCAACTCAAACTTAACAAAGTTTCTATGCTCAGCTCTCCCAAAAAAGGAAGGCCTAAGTCAACAAATCAGCATTTGGCCTACTAAACGCAGTTACCCAGCTCCAAGACTTCCCTTTGCTGCATATGAGATGTAACCCCGCTTTAACCAATCTGCAAATACCCAGTAAAATGTATTTGTTCCTGCTCACTTTGTTCTATAAAACACTGAATTGTACAATTCTTTGGAGATCCTTTGTTAGACTGGATGCTTCTTAATTCTTGAATTGCTGAATACAGCCATTCAGATCCTTAAAATTTACTCAGCTGAATTGTGTTCTTTAAAAATAAAGAGGACAGAAATTACTTCCAAGAAGATGGGCAAATTTCTCCTTCTCCCAATCAGACTGGACTCTCTGGGAAGGCTAGAGAACGTTGAGCAAGCACTGATTCAACATCTCTCTGCCATAGCTTCCTGAAACTGAAGCAATGCTAAAGGCAGTAAGGGTTCTCCGATAAGTTCCTTTTCCTTTAAAATCACGTACGTTGTTCAGAAACCATGCTTTTTCCTGGGATTTTGATTAAGATTCCAAGTATCAAAAAAAAAAAAAAAAAAGAGGTGTTCCATACCAACAGCTCTCCTAAACAAAAAAAGAGCAGATGAAAAAAACCCTATGAAAAGCAAACATTAAACCACAGAAGTCATATGATAAAATAACATCATACTATAAAAAAAAAAAAACAGAAAAATGAAGTTTGACATGATTTCCACAAATAACTGCATTTGTTTCTCTAAGATTATATTACTAAATAAGTACAGATCATTCTGATTTGTTCATTTTTTCCTCTAGAAATATGTACAAATACAAGTGGAAGAAGACTTCAAATAAGATATTAAAGGTGTAAAATTCTTGTTCTCAGAGCTACTGAACACAACACATTTGTGTTACACAGACCATGCCTTAGACATGCATCTGTTTCTTGCCACTTATTATTCCTGGGAAAGCACTAAGTATAAATACTAATAAAATTACAACTGAACTACACAAAAGTTGATGCCAACATGTTATCATTGCCTAGGGAATAATAATGTTACATTTCCCCAGGAAATTGGCAGTAATAGTTTTACATGTATATTATTCATATTGTGCAGTGGAGTGAATGAAAACAACCCTCCCCTCCCTTAAGATATGCTTGAAATTATGTTATCTGATCATATAATCAAATAATTTTTTGTATGTAAAATGCTACTACTAGATTTTTTTAAAGAAGTGAGTCCCTAAAACTCCAGGAAAGACTAAAGTGAATAAAAGAACAACAGTTTAAACAGAAACTTACTTCACTAAATAAAAGATAGATAATACCAAGAAAAAGAAAAGGTCTGACATTAGTCCTAGGATGGGGACAGAGGATTCTGGCCACCCTTTAATGAAAGTGTTTGGTTTTTGCCAGAAGCAGCAAAGTAGCATTAAAAATAGAATAAAATGGAAGCTTCACAAGAATAAGGACCTAATCCTAGGTCTAATGCCTAGTAATGTTCAATAAATATTTGCTAAATAACCGAATAAACACACTTCTCAATCTGTCAAGAAGAAGCCTAAATCACCAAAAGGTCAGACAGTGTAGACTGAAGGACTTCCGTAAGACTTCCACCTAAGCTGAAGAAAACTCTGTATAACCATATATATATATAAATAAAATGACCACATATATGTACATATATATGTATTCTGTGTCTTCTGAGTCCTCATATACACAAGGAGTTTCTGTTCACTCTGTAGCCTGATTGAAGAGTGCATAGCTTCTTGATTATCAAGTTATCATACACAAGCCAAAAGAGGGAGAACTTCAAAATGTGCCTTAAAAAAAAAAAGAAAAAGAAATGAGACTACGACAAACTTTTCTGCACGGCAAAAGGAAACCATCAACAAAATAGAAAGACAACCTACGAAATGGAAGAAGATATTTACCAATAATATATCCTATAAGGGGTTAATATCCAAAACTTATAAAGAACTCACACATCTTAATACCAAAAAAAAAAAATTCAATTAACAAATGGGAAGAAGACCTATACAGACACTTCTCCAAAGAGGACAGACATACAGATGGCCAATAGATATATGAAAAGATGCTCAACATCACTAATCATCAAAGAAATGCAAATTAAAACCACAATGAGATATCCCCTTATACCAGTCAGAATGGCTATCATCAATAAATCAACAAATAACAAATCTGAGCGAGGGTGTGGAGAAAAGGGAACTTGTATATAGTTGGTGAGCATGCAGATTTGTGCAGCCACTGTGGAAAACAGTATGGAGTTTCCTCAAAAAACTAAAAATGAAACTGCCTTATGACCCAACAATTCCACTTCTGGGTATTTATCTGAAGAAACTCCAAACACTAATTAGAAAAAATATATGCACTTCTATGTTCGTTGCAGCATTATTTACAACAGTCAAGATATGGAAGCACCCATATACCCATTCATAGACAAGAGGATAAAAAAAGAGATGGTAAGTTTACAATGGAATATTACTCTGTCATAAAAAAGAAGAAAATTTTACCATTTGCAACAACATGGATAGACTTACAGGGTATTATGCTCAGTGAAATAAGTCAGTCAGAGAAAGACAAATACCATATGACTTCACTTATAGGTGAAATCTAAAGAACAGAATAAACAAGCAAAATGGATTCACAGACACAGACAGCAGACTGGTGGTGGTCAGAAGGTAAGGGGTTAGGGGATTGGGTGAAAGAGGTGAAGAGATTAAGAAGTACAAGTTGGTAGTTACAAAATAGTCATGGGGATGTAAATAAAGTACAGCATAGGGAATACAGTCGATAATATTATAATATCTACATATGGTGCCAGATGGGTACTAGAAATATCAAGAATATTCTGTAAAATATGTCATTGTCTAACCACTATACTGTATACCTGAAACCAATACAAAATGATATTGATAGTAAACAATAATTGAAAATTAAAAATTTAATGTGCCTTAAGCTCTAGAGCTTGTGATAAAAGGCTGAGTTCTCTGTGCACTACGTAGAATCTTAAAGTTTTATCTTAAAAAAATATATAAGGCCAGTTTTTATGAGAAAGAATACTAAGAGCCAAAGCAAAATTTCAAGAATAAAAATGCTGATATTAGAGGAAAGCGATGAGGCCTGGCAGGTAGTTTTGGGGTTCCCATGGTGACATTTGTTTCTGATCATACATGCACAGCTGAACAACATGGGGGATTTAAGGGGTGCTAGCCACCTGCAAAGTTGAAAGTCCATTTATAACTTGAGTCAACCCTCTGCATATGCAGATTCCCAACTGTGGACCAAAAATCCAAGGCTAGCTGAATTCTGGGTACAAAACCTGGATATATGGAGGGCCAACCATATATATATTGAAAAAAAATCTGCATACAAGTGGACCCATGCAGTTCACACCCATGCTGTTCAAGGGTCGACTGTAAAATTAAATACTTTTGTCTCCATTTTTTAAGGCTTTTAAGAAAGGACATAAAGCAGACTCACTTTATCTCTAATTTGATATCCGAAGGCATATTTTCTAGTTTTTACAGTCTTGATTGCCAGACACAAGAAACAGGTCTTTAAAATAAACCTTTAAGTGCCTGCCTACTTTAATTCCCTCTCTGGCCCCAGTTAGTGTACCCACTTGTAAACTGAAAGGTCATGGGTTCAATTCCTGGTCAGGGCACATGCCTAGGTTGTGGATTCAGTCCCCAGGGTCCAGGAGAGGCAACTAATCTCTCTCCCCCACACACACACTCTCTCCCTCTCTTTCTGGAAAAAAAACCTCATCATCTTTAAAAAAAGAAAAAAATCCCCTTCTGGGCCTCAACACATTTTAACAGGAGATCCCAAGCAGTTCTTATTCTTCTTCATACCTAGGCATACTTACCTTCCATTGTCAAGTAGCCTGATTTATCTATACAATAGTCTATCGTTTTCACAAAGTACAAATAAGAAATATACAAAATTTGGTATTTTGTTTAAATGCCCAACTTCCCTTTAACAAAATGTGTATTACAGTTTGATACATGAATTCCAACACCACCAAGCAATTAAATTATCTATCTACCTGAAGATAAATCACAGATGTCACACATTAAAGGTTCAGTCCTACAAGACTTCCCCTATACACCCAACTTTAGATGCCAATCACAAGTCCAGACTGTTACCTGTGCTTCTGACCAAGCTGGCTATAAACTGAAGGTTTCCACATACCCTCCTCAGGATTAATTAATTTGGAAGATGTGAAGAGCAAGACCAATCAAGTATATAAAACAAAATGGAGTCATTCGTGTCAACCCAGATGGCTGCCAGTCAGCCACGACACTTTGTTCAAGAGGGAAACCACTGTATTTGCTGTGTATTGCACTCCCATGTATAATGAGCACCCATGTTTTTGGCCCAAACTTTCAGGAAAAAACCTTTCATTTTAATTTTTAATTCAATTATTTATTTATATTTATAAAACAAAACAAATTGTCATAATCCAGGATATTATTTTACATATGGATATCATTATTGCTTTTAGGAATTATATTTTAATGCATAAGCATAAATAAAAGAATTTAAAGTATTTATATAGGTAAGCAATTAGTACTACTATGTATAATGCACATCCTTATTTTTCCCCTCAACTTTGGACAAAAAAGTGCACATCATATACAGCAAAATACAGTACCTAAGTCATGCTAGACACAATTGGCAAGGAGACAGACCTAAGATATCTGCACACATGATCAGAACAGCCTTGTCTGCAGAGCGGGACCACCCACAGATAGGTTTCTGGAGAAATTCCCCACTTGCCATCAGGGATGCCAAGACACTTATCAAGAGGCCCAGAGGGATGGAGTCCACCACCCTCAAGGTATAACTGAGGCAGGCTCCAGACCACTGCTGAGACAGCTGAGCTCCACACTCCAGAGGGCTGCTCCACGCCACGGCATAGGCCACCAGAAGCTCTGCCCTGCCCTGCTGGTCTGAGGACTTCATCTGCCCTGCTGCCCACCAGGCTCTAGAGATCCTTCCTTGCAAGACAATGGTGGCTCCCTTGCGTACCACCATGCTGTCCCTCGGACCCACAGACTGAGACTGTGGGGCTTCAGTTCATTATTCTCCAGTTCTCTCATGTGATGTTATTACTGGTTGTTTCTGAGTGATTAGTATTGTTATTAGGTTAGTATAGATTTGGATTAAATCTGCATTAATTAAAGCTGAGCGAACCTGCATTAATAGAGTCTGAATGAATAGCAGTCACCTCTGTTGGCTCCCTGTTGTTTCTTGGTGATGGCATCACCTGTAGAACAGGTGGTTGTACAGGGCGCTCAGCACTTTTGGTTTTTAAGACCCAGATCAGAGGGTCTGAGTTGGGACCAAAGGCTGACTAATAGGAAAGGCTATGTCACAAACTTACGTTGGTGACTTTATAGTAGCTCACAGAACTTGTGACAGTGTTAAATGCTAGGTCTCTCAGACTCCATCTTATTCCAGCCTGCATTGCTCCGTGTCGTTCAGGCTAATAGTTCCTGCCATAGACATGCTAGTTATTAGAGGAATTCTGGTTGAGTTTTAAAAAGAAGTGGCTGGGTGACTCGGTTACAGCATCATCCCGTACACCAAAAGGTTGCGGTTTCTTTTTCCAGTCAGGGCACATACCTAGGTTGTGGGTTTAATCTCCAGATGTGGTGCATACAGGATGCAACCAATTGATGTTTTTCTTTCATACCAATGTTTCTTTCTCTCTCCCTCTCTCTCTCCCCCATTCCCTCTTTCTCTAAAATCAATAAAAATATATCCTCAGATTAGGAACAAAGATTTAGAGATTTCTCGGTCTTCCTGGAAACCTTGTTGGTGCCCAAATGTCTTCAGTCATCAATCACCTATTGTCCCTCCCATTTTTCTTCCCTTGATATATATAAAAAAAAAAAAATCCTGAACTCTGTACTTTCTTCAGATGGATTTGAGGAACTACTAAGGCCCCCATCTTCTTCTTGATCAACAAACTTTTCCTTACTCCAAACTGTGATGTTTTGAATTTTGGGTGTTTGAAGCATCAGGCACAGTGAACTCGGGGCCAGTAACAAACTCAAAGAAACATTTACGTACTTATTTTTACCAGTTTATTATAAAGGCTAAGATAAACAATACAGATGAACAGCCAGATGAAGAGGTACAGAGGTGAGGTATGTGGGAAGGGACACAGAGCTTCCTGGGTCTCTGGGGGAGTGCCACTCTCCTGACACCTCAGTGTGTCATCAACCCATGAGTTCTCCAAACTCCAGTCCTTTGGGCTGTCTGCGGAGGCTTCATTACACAGGCATGATTAACTGAATCTCTGCCTATCCGTGATTGACTTAACCCCAGCCCTTCTCTCCTGCTCCCCAGAGGTCAGAGGATGGGATTGAAAGTTCTAGCCCTCTAATCACGTGGCTGGTTCTCCCATCCTTAAGTTGCTAGGGGCTTTTCAAAAGTCACCTTATTAATAGAACAAAAGGCCCCTTTATCACTCTCCTTAGGAAATTCCAAGGTTTCAGGAGCTCTGTGCCACAAATGGGGACCAAGACCAAATATATATGTATTTATTATAAATCACAACGTCACAGGTATAAGAAAAGGAATTATAAATTAGTTGTGTCCCCATTACCAACCATTGAGGGAGACATATTCGTACCCATTTATAGAAATATACACAAAGGCAGACAGCTACACCACCACATGCTCCCAAGCCTCCAACAACCAACACACACTAGAGAAGCACTGAAAAGAAAGACACAGACCTTCAGAGAGATACTAAAGAAGAGACAAAAAAGAAGAACGTGTATTACTTGGGAAGAATGGACAGCTACTCAGGACTGGCAGCCAGTAGCACGTCCCCACGAACCCGGTATCAGGCAAGACCAGGAGACCCCACGGGAGAGTAAGTGCGTGTGTGTGTCTCTCACAAACACACTCATACACTCGTGATCTCACAGTCTCTTACACGTACAATCTTGTATACACAATCTCTCACACTTGTTTATGCACTTGCAACCTCTGTCATACACACTGTCTCACACACACAGTCTGTGAACATACACAGCAGATCTGACAAACGCGCGAAAACACACCTATCCTCGCTCTCCCGTCTCGCAGACGCCCCGTCGGCCCCGCCCCCGCCGTGGCCCCTCCCCCGTGGGCTCCGCCCGTGCGACCGGGTTGAGGCGGAGCCGGTACTCACTATTGCGGGCTCGGCGGCCTCTTCGGGGAGACTTTGGTGAGGAGCCCGCGCAGCTGAACCCGGACAGGTCGCCAGTGCTGGGATGTGCTCGGCACGGGGGCTCCTTGAAGGCGGGGGCGGCAGCGACTGCAGCAGCGGCGACGTTGGGGCACGCAACGAGGACGGGGACACGCTGGCGGAGCTGGCGGCGGCGGGGACTGAGTGGGAACCCGGGGCGAGCCCGCGGCAGTGCGGACAGCGGCCGCCGGAAAAGCTAGAGCAGGTGAGAGTGGGGCGGCGCGGCGCTGCGGGTGTGCGAGCGCCCCGGGCGCGGAGGGCGTGGCCCGCCGGCCCGCGTGCGGGCGTCCGCCCGGAAGAGCGGTTAAACGGCCGCGCTCTGGCCTGCCTGCCGCGGGGCCTTGAGCCTGGCGGCGTCCCTGGTCGGTGGTCACTTACCTCGAAGCCTCCCACGTATACACTTCTTTTTCAACTTACCTCTGTCCCCGGGTGCTGCGTTTTAGGCGACAGCCGCCCGCCTCCTGCCCTCCATCCTGGCATTTCTGAACGCACCCCTGGTGTCGCTGTAAGGTGTGGGTGGATTTCTCCAGACGCTCGGCCGGTGCCTAAGGCGCGAGTAGGAACCAGTATTGCAATAATCGTCTTGGTAGGGGCTCTCCCGAAGCAAGTTCTTTACGTGAATGAGACAGCTAAACTTCATTTTAAAAGTAAAGAAATCAAGGTAGATTTCGGTCTGTACCAAAGGCATTTTAACACATCAAGTATGTTCAAAATTAGGCAATAAATTTAATAAAAGAAGTTGAATTATGTGTGGAATGAACTTTGACCAGAAAATATAATTACACATTCAAAAATACCCGAGATAAGCCGACCGTCAGAATCACATTAAGGAGCAGGAATGCACATGATTATTTGCCTTTACTACAGCCTATACTGCTGGGACAGTTGACACCTGTCTCCTGTCATTATTCTTCTCCATATGTCTGTCCTTTTTGTTACATTTTACAAACTCCAGTATCAGCACTAAATGCACTAAGAGATTAAGTACAACTTCTAGTATGTTATTATTTCATTTAGGAAACAGAAATAAGTGTGTAGCACATACAAAATACACCTTAGCATTAGGCTTGCTCATCATGTGGAAGTGTAATTTTTCATCTTTATGACAATATAAGACCTAGTGTCTGAAGGAAATGATTAGTAACTAGGAAATCTTCTTGGTTCTCTTCATGGTGGTTTTCTTCATTAATCGTACCATGACTCAGTAACTAATAGTCGTAGTTTCCTCTTACTGTAGTAGTTCAACTGGAAAGGTGAAGAAGAAGGCAATGGGAACCCACTTGATGAAGGCAAGAGTTGAGGGGTGGGCGAGGTAAGGATGTGTGGTGCATTTGAGCTAAGATTCCCAGAGTAAATTTTGAAACGACTGTAAGAGGAGCATGTAAAATGCTTTTGTGGCTTTCATGTCATCAATTGCTCTGGTCTTACCAAAATTGTTTATGGTACAAAGAAAAAGGCTGAAACAAACAAAAAAGAATGAAACGATATATTCTAGAATACCTGCTTCTTTCATTGCATGCCATGGGAATTCATTTTCCTGTACTCCTTTGCAAATGTTATTATTTTATTCTTATCACAGGACTTATTTATGTACTCTAAGTCTATATACACAATAATTGAAAATAACACCTGAGATATGCAGTTCCTCCTACATCAGTACCAAAAAAGAATTTATCAAGAAACCAAAAATAAACAAAAAATTGGTACAACCCAATCCATTGGTGTAAGAAGCAAACTTCTGTGATAAATATTTTCTTGGTAATATTATTATAAAGGCTTGTTTTCCAGCTTTAAACTACTGCAAATGAAATTTAAAACTTTGTATGCACTGCCTTGTATTGATGGTAGAGGTAACAACAGATACAAAGATATTTGAAGGAGAGAAAAGTGGAATTAACAGCTATAAAGCATATCCTAGGGAGTTGTTTTATTTAGTTTTTCTTTAGGAAGCCAATGTGTGTCTTTTATTTTAAGGGCAAGCGGACTCAAAATTACAATATTTTTGAAAACTTGGTTGTAAACTCATTATTTAGAACTTAAAGTGAACTTTTCCATAGAAACGATGATATAAACTGAAACAGACCACAACTAATTGGCTGGAAATGAGGCAGAGACAGTTCTCCTGCTGTCCTTTCTGCTTGGCAGGATCCCTTGGTGTTCCAGAGCTCTGTAGCCGTGGGCACCCGGGGAGAGACTTGGCTGCAGGGGTGGTGGTGGTGGTGCAGCTGCAGCAGCACAGTGGCGGCCCCTTTGTATCTGGATCAGGCTAGGGTGGTGTTCTCTTTACCACAAGAGCTCCAGAAGGCACCTGACTTTTTTCCTCCAGCTCTTTCGGTGATTTTCGTCAACCCCCAATTTTCTGTATTAAATCCCTTCCTATGACTATTTCCTTCACAGAGTTTTCTCTTACCTGATAATTTGACGAAGTAGGTTTCTTCCCCAGGCTAAATGCTCCCCTACATACATCTTTTCCTTTGCCGATTTTTCTTTCCTCTTCTGCCTGAATAGCACATACCCTTCCCTCAAACTGGAAGGCTCTTGCATCAGATTTGGCTATACAAAGTCTGTCTTTGGCTCATTGTTATTATGATACTAGATCAAAACGTCTCTGTATTTTGGTGTTTACTTTATGAAATACTGGTATTAATATAGGTGTTTTAATAACTGAGATATTTGCAGCCCCACGTTTTACAACTTGTCTTTAGATGCCACTCCATCTGAGAGAAAACTAAGGTTCCTCTGTCCTTCTGGCCTGAGTCTTTCCAGGTAAAATGATTGACAAAGGAGGCCTGGTTAAAATCAAGTATCCTAGGGAAGGAAGACTTTAAAGAATGGACCAAGTCCTCAAGATGAAGGAATTATGTCAAGTTTGAAATACCAGTCAGGCCTCTTAGAGAGATAAGCAAGGAAAAGAGGCAAAATGCCCAAGGAACTGAATGGATAGGGCAGTTATCTTACATGTGTGTTTACAAAAAGGGAAAGCCTCTTTGTAATTGTGTGCATGAGAGATTATCCAAGTGTGTTTGTGACTGTGCAGGCCATGTAACTTTATGTATGAGAGTCTGCCCTGCTGCATAGCTGCAAGGTTAAACATCTGTAGTCCGTTTACTATATGTCTGTACTATGAGTGGCATCGTCTTAGACACCACACTTCACCATCTATACCCTAAGACAGCCTTGCTTACATGGAACATACAGAGATCTCGTCATCCTTAGATTGACTTTGGAATCATTATTTTTAGCTTTAAGGTCTTTCTTTATGATTATAAAAGTAATCTATACTTTAGAAAATGTAGAAATATAGAAAGATCTAAAGAAGAAAACAAAAGCATTTCAAATCCCACACTGAGGAATAATTTGTTACAAAATTTCAGAAATTTCATATTACTACATTCATATATCTCTATATGTACATATATGTATATACACACAGATATTTTAACATAATTTAATGTATTTAAATTGTATATCTTGTTTTATCTGCTCTTCATGTTTTGTCATTTTCCCATGTTATTAAAAGTTCTTTTGAAAAATTTTTAGGGCTGCCTAAGCCCATGCCTCCAATACTGCATATTTATGTTGCTTCAATTTTTCTTTTATAAACAATGCTGTAATGAAAACCTTGTAAATACTCACAGTTCTACCTTGAAATAGATTCCTAGAAGTGGAAGAACTGGGTCAGTGAGTCAAACTGTTTAAAGCCTCTTGAAATATCCTTAAGAATTACATTCAAGAAAGGGTACATCAGTGTTCACTTCCAGTATTTGTATGTTAGAGTGGTGATTGGAAACCATCCATGCCAGCAAAGAACAGTAATTTATAGATTAATCTTTGCCAATTTAATAGGCAAAAATTATCTTAATGTTGTAAGACAAGACATGGGTGCAAAGTTTTTTTAAACCATATACAGGAGTAGGCACAAGTAGGTTTACAGGTGTTTATATGAAAAAAGACAAGTAATACAAATAAATAATACAATAATTAATAAATAGTAATAAAACAGTCGTAAGCCTACATTTTCCCACTGTTGTATATATGTATGTGCACATATATTTGTACTTCATATATATAAACATTTGTATTTCTTTTTAATAATATTCTTTGACCATGTTTTCTTTTAGCATTATTATATTTATTTATTATTTCACATTGATTTAAAATATTTTCCCTGTTTGCTGTTTACTTTATAACTTTATGCTGTTTTGATTTAGAAATCCTTTAAATTTTTATTAGCAAAAGGCATTTTTTATTCCATAGACATTACACATACATACACACACATACACTCCCCATATATATATACAAATATCTATATATATTTTTTAGAGTATTCTTTTTCATTCTAAAGTTAATTAAATATCCACCAATATTATCTATGTCCTATGTGTATGTTTATGGTTTTATTTTTTTATCCTATGTATTTAATCACTTTAGAATCACTTTATGTGTAATGTGAAGTAGTGAGCTAATCTTTTATGGTTTTATAATCACTGAAAATCCACTCTGTTCCTGCCTTTACAATCTGTATAATAGTTGTAAATATTAAAGTCTGTATTAAACTTTTATATTTTTGTTGGTATTATGAAAGGGATTTTTTTCTACATTATGTTTTTGTTCCTGGTTTCTAGCTATTGATCCTTATAGAGTTTTTAACTAGCTACCTTTATGAATTCTTTTATTAATTTTAATAGTGATAAATAGCATTGTTTCTTAGACTTGACTTTTTGTATCTTCCAGGTGTATAATCATCCAGTGTATAGATAAGGTTGATTTTGCTTCCTGTCCAGTGGTAATGCTTCATTCTGCTTTTTGCAATGTCTGGAACTTTTAGATCAATGTTGTCTCATAGATATTTAAGCAAGTTCATTAACCTCCTGGTCTTCAGTTTCTTTGTCTATATAAAGGCAATCATAGTTGTGTGAACCTCAAGGTTTTGGGGAGAATTACAAATTAATAGTATATGTAAAGTACTTAGAGCAGCTCCTAGCACATAATTAGCATGCGAATTAGCTTTTGGACCTAATTTTCAACCAGGACACTGAAAAAAACCTAAAAAATGCCATTATTAGGTTTTGCGGACTCTGCAGTTAAAAGGTCACCTTAGGAGGAAGGGGGAATAGAAGAGTTCTCCTCAGCTTTAATCTGCATACAAAGCTCTTGTTAAGTGCAGATTGTAATTTCATTGGTCTAGGGTGAGGCCTCACATTTTGCATCTCTAACAAGCTCCCTGGTGATGCTATTGCTCTCTCTGCCCATGGACCACACTGAGTGGTGAGAGACTAGAGGATAAAAGTAAGATAATCCACAGTGTTCATCATACTATCTGTAATATATGTGTATGGAGGTAACTTAGCCAACAGTTTTTCCCCATGCCAAGTGATCTGTTCTAGTTCCTACAGCTAAAGAGTACTAGAGGAGACCAGAATGCAGGTCTCCAAACTCCAAAGCCAGTGTTTATTTGCATATACAGAGAGCACTATATGATGAGTAAACAGTCACTGACAAATCTGCTGTCCTCTTAGATTGTGTTATAAAATTTCAGAAATTTGATATTACTACATTATATCTCTCTATATGTGTATATATGTATATACAGAGATATATTTTTTAAAGATTTTATTTATTTTTAGAGAGAGGGGAAGGGAAGGAGAGAAGGAGAAAAACATCAATGTATGGTTACCTCTCATGCATCTGGGGACCTGACCACAACCAGGCATGTGCCCTGACTGGGAATTGAATTGGTGACCATTTGGTTCACAGGCCCACGCTCAGTCCACTGAGCCGCACCAGCAAGGGTTTCACAGAACTATTTTAAACAGGTTTTAATGTAGTATTTGAACTTGATATCTTGTTTTATCTTCTCTTCATGTTTTGTCTTTTTCCTATGTTATGAAAAATTCTTTTGAAAAATTATTTTTAGGGTTGCCTAATATTCCACTCCTTCAATACTGCACATTTATTTTTCTTCAGTTTTTTTTTTATAAACACTGCTGTAATGAAAACCTTTGTTTGTAAATTCTCACAGTTCTACCTTGAAATAGATTCCTGGTAGTGAAAGAACTAGGTCTATGAGTCAGACTCTTTAAAGCCTCTTGAAACATCCCAAAGAATTACATCCTTAGATAATTACACAATCGAAGATTACTTATTTGTAATCTTTGATTGTGTAATTCAAAGCTAGATACTCATTTATACCCACTTTCTTTTAAATACAGTTTGCAAGCAGTACTGTAACACATGCTATGAGTGTAGATGAATTTAGCCCTAAACTTAAGCTAATGTTGTTCCCAAGGATGTCCAGTCACTAGAGTAACTCAAGAAATAATTTTACATATGGTAGACATTTTTTGTTGTTTTTTTTTAAATATTATTTATAATGTGAACTCTAAATCAATGGCTCTTAAATAGAGGCAGTTTTGCTCACAGGGGACACTTGCCAATGTCTGAAGACATTTTTGATTGCTAAGGCTGATGGGGTGCCAACTGGCTCTAACAGGAAGAGTTCAGGGATACTGCTGAACATCCTCTAACGCACACAACATTCCCTTTAGAAAGCATTATCGGGCTCAAAATGTCAATAGTGCTCAAAGTGTGTTATTGAGCACTGTTACAGATTTTGGGCAGGGTTTTAGTGCTTTCACTTGTCAAGATTAATTACTCTGCTCATAGATATTCCAAGGTATATATAAAATGTTTATTTTCTTGAAGCCTATATTCCAGTGGTAGTCTCCCAATTAATCTTTTCTCTCCTCTCGCCTAGCAGCTCCCTAAATGCACCTTTCTCTATTTTGCTCTCTCTCAAATCCTTTGCTGCCCCTATCCTACTACTCATCTATTTACCTCTCTCTATGTTGAGCAGCTCATTCTGTGTTTTATTCTCCTCAGCCACTTTCTCTTTTGCTCCATACATCTCCTCCTCCCCACTGCATCCTCTCCTCTGCAGAATCAGAGAATTACGGAGCAGTGAGAAAGGTTATGGAGCAGAACAGTTGGAGTCCTAGCCTTACTACTTTGTTAGTCTGGTCATCCTAATTACTTAACCCCTTAGAGCAGTGATTTTCAGACTTTTTCATTTTATGGTACACATGAACTAATTACCAAAATTCTGCGGCACACCAAAAAATATATATTAGGCCAGTCTGACAAAAACATAGGTATAATTTTAACTCATTCGCACCAGATGGACAACTATTGTGTTGCCTGTTGTCATTTTTCTATTGGACAGTCTAAGCGAAAGGAGGTCAGTATCCCTGACTAAATAGTCAGGTATTGCATGTTTTAAAAATTCTTGTGGCACACCTGTTTAAAATCACTGCCTGAGAGACTCAGTGTTCTCATTGTAATAATTATAATGCTACCCACTTCTTAGAGTTCTTAGAAGGATTCAGTGGCATTTTGTATACAAGCCTATAGCAGGCCCTCAATAAATATTAGCTCCCTCTTTAGCCTTCATCTATCCCTCATCTTTTCCCCTGCATCCGTTATTCCTCTCAACCAACCACATGGTAGTACTGAATTTTGTGAACATAAGACTATCCAAACCTGGAGAGAATTTTTATAATTTATTTAGCCAAACAGAATACACCTATTAAGAAGCAAGATCTCAACAGACTGGGAAAATGCTTCTGAGAAAAAGTTTGTAGTTTCTTTAATGCATTTGAGGTTAAGGAGGGACTGTAAAACATGAAGATGGAAGGGAAAAAGGGATCAGATTTACAGAATAGCTAAATTCTCAAGCGTGCTGGTGGGGGGACTGGATTACAAGTTCTCTCTTTAGGTTGGTCATGCTTTAGAAGGAAGAGTCAGAAAGGGTGGTCAGGGTATCATAAGAAGGGGTCTGAAAGTGGGCTGTCCAAAGGTGTGTAAACCTGTGGCAAAAATAACTCTTTCAGTAAAGAAATTATATGCCTAGGGTGTGACTACCCACCATGAACTTCCCATTAAGAATTTATGATCAGATCTCCCTGTGAGGTTGCTTTCCATAAAACCTTTTTTGTCCACAATTTTAATATAGGTAATTTTCGTATTTCGTGAGTACATATTTATTTACTGAGTAAAGTATTAAGATTTCTTAATCTAAAAATCAAATAAGGTATTTCATATTTATCTAAAAATAAATAAATAAACCTGCCAACCTACATTACATTGCATTTTGTGTAGATTTACACTTGATTTTTTTTTCTGTTGTAGATTACTTATTCTTGCTAGGAAAAAGCATGTCCATCCTCTGTACAAGTCTCAATTTCTTATTCCAGAGAAGTAGGAAAACAAAATATACCACGATACTAGCTTTGGCTTTTGCCCTAAGAGGCCTAAGTAGAAACTCTGTATCTTTATTCATGTCTTCTTTAGGCCTTTGCCACACTATCTTCAGTTTCTGTCTTCTCTGTAGTTATGTTGCAATTACCAGCCACATAGCTTCAAAAACCTTAAGAGTCCCAAATGCTCATGTTTTGGTTGATTAAGGGTGGTGCTTACATAGGCATGTATGTGTGTATTTAAGGGAGTTGATAAGACAATCAAAGAGTAGTTTTATTTTGAATTTCTAATTAACTTGATACAAAATGTACTTTCTATCTTCTGATCTAATTCTTTTTCCATATCTAGTGTTTTTTCCATTTAACCCCACTGGCAGCTATGCCTTATCCTGGCAGAGGAAGAGGAAGTGATTCACTTTATTTGTTGCCACTGTTTTCTTATGGCAACAACGATAGCTTTTCAGAATTCTGAGCAAGGAGAAATCACGGTGAAAATGTTTTGAAACTTTTAGAAAATGAAAGATAAAATTATTAATACTTAATGTGTAAACACTGTTAAGAACATTATTTTTCACTATACTACCTTGATATAATTTTTTCTAACATCTGTGTTTTAGATTTTTTCCCCTCTTCCAATTAATATGAAAAAATTGATTTTTGCTTTTAATCCTTTTGATGAAAACTTTACTTAGATATATGCATGTCATCTGCAGAGGCAGGGAATTTAAGATTGGTTTTTTGTGACTGGCAAATTTCCTTAGTCTGATTGTCCTTATTTTCAGAGGTAATTACACATAAAAGGAGCTATTGTCATTGCTGGAAGTTGAGAATTGAGAAGGAAAGTTTTTCAGGAAAGATGTTTGATTTTGGCTACTTACAGTAGATAAGTTATTCCATCCTGTGATAACATACAGTAGTTCCCGCTTATCTGTGGCTTCAGTTATCTTTGGTCAGTGGGAGTCCAAAAATATTAAACAAAAATTCCAGAAATAACTCACAAATTTTAAATTGCACACTGCTGTGAGTAGTATGATGAAATCCCCAGAAGTACCCCCTTCTTCACGCCCAGGACATGAGTCATCCCTTTGTCCAGCGTCCCCACACCGTACGTACTCCCACCCATCAGTCACACAGTAGCTTTCTGGGATGTCAGATCAACTGTCAAGGTATTGCTGTGTTTGTGTTCAAGTTTCCCTTGTATCGTAGCCTAACACTTTGTCACAGTGCCTACATCAGTCACCTCAGTTCAGCTCATCACATCAGCACTGTATCATCTCTACCGCCAGAAAAAGAGCATACAGCAACACACATACTTGGAGACAGACCATTTTTCACATAACTTTTATTATACCATATTGTTATTGTTCTATTTTATTATTAGTTACTGTTGTTAATCTCTTACTGTGCCTCACAAGTATGTATAGGAAAAAACATAGTGTACATAGTGTTTGGTGCTCTGGTTTCAGGTATTTACTGTGGATCTTGGGACTTAATTTTCTTCAGATAAGGTAGGACTGCTGTGCTGGCCTGCATATACAAGGTACTCAATAATGTAACTGCAGGCTTCATCTTTTTAAAAAAATGCCTGGGCTGCTGTGGCTCAGTGGATTGAGTGCCAGCCTGAGAACCAAAGGGTCACAGGTCTAGGTTGTGGGCCAGGTCCCTGGTGGGGGGTTGTGCGAGAGGCAACCACACATTGATGTTTCTCTCCCTCCCTTTCTACCTCCTTTCTCTGTCCCTAAATATAAGTAAATAATTTTTTTAAATAAAAATTTTTAAATATATTAGATTTTAGGAAAAGTACAAAATGTAGAAAAGTTTAACTTACAGCTTGAATTAATCACATTCTTCCCTTCATGGCATACCACAATGAGATATCACCTCACACCTGTTAGAATGGCTATCACCAATAAATCAACAAACAAGTGTTGGTGAGGATGTAGAAAAAAGGGAACTCTAGTGCACTGTTGGTGGGAATGCAGATTGGTGCAGCCACATTGGAAAGTAGTATGGAGTTACCTCAAAAAATTAAAAATTGAATTGCCTTATGACCCAGCAATTCTACTTCTGGGAATATATCCAAAGAAACCTGAAATACTAATTCAAAATTTATTAAAAATTGTGTACTTACTCTTACATGTTTAAACTTTAGTCACCTTCAAAGTACTCTCCATTTCATGCAATATACCTAATTGAAATTTTTTTCCACTGCTCAAAATAGTTTTTTTAAGATTTTATTTATTTATTTTTAGAGAGGGAAGGGGGAGAGGGGGGGAGAGAGAGAGAGAGAGACAGACAGACAGACATCAATGTGTGGTTGCTGGGGACCATGGCCTGCAAGCCAGGTATGTGCCCTGACTGGGAATCAAACCTGCGATGCTTTGGTTCGCAGCCCACGCTCAATCCACTGAGCTACGCCAGCCAGGGCTCAAAATAGTTTTTTAACACATCAATTTTGATGCCTTTTAATGCTTCTATCATTTTTTTGTTTCACCTCTTTCACATCAACAAAATATTTCCCTTTGAGGACTTTTTTCATCCAGGGAAACAAAAAAAAAATCACCCAGGGATGAGATATCAGGTGAATGAGGAGGGTGGGGCACCCTGTATGTCATGCTGTTTATGGTCAAAAACTGCCGAATACTCAGTGTGGTGTGTGCAGGTATGCTTATAAATCATCCATCATGAAATGAGCAACCTTGTTGACAGAGTCTCAAAAAAAAATATTCTGAAGTTGACCATAGTCTTTCACAACAACACCAGCTGGTACACTGATATAGTTGGGTTCTTAGAACACTAACCAAGCAGGGGAAGCTTGTACTACAAGGGGCTCGCCCTCCAGAAGGTAATTTTAGTTTTGGGTGGTTCCCTTCATGCACCCCTCTTACTCTGCAGTGTTACTTACAATAGCCAAGATTTGGAAGCAGCCCAAATGTCCATCAGTAGATGACTGAATAAAAAAAATCTGTGGTACATTTACACAATGGAATACTCCTCATTAAAAGAAAGAAATTATACCCTTTGTGACAGCATGCTTGGACCTGGAGATTATTATGCTAAGTGAAATAAGCCAATCAGAGAAAAACAAATACCAGATGATTTCACTCGTGTGGAATCTAATGAACAAAAGGAACTAACAAGCAAAATGGTGACAGACTCATAGAGAGCAGTTGCCAGTTGTTGGGGTGGGGGCTGGTTTGGGAGGTGTGAAGGGATTGAGAAAAAACTTATGGACATGGACAACAGTGTGGTGATTACAAGGGAGAGGGAAGTGGAGGAGGGTTAAGGGAATAAATGGTGATGGAAGGAGACTTGACTCAGGGTGGTGGACACAGAATATAATATACGGATAATGTGTTACAGAACTGTGCACGTGAAACCTGTGTAATTTTTTTAACCAGTATCACCCCAATAAATTCAATAAAAAGGAAAAAACACAGTTAAAATTCTGATTAGCCATTGTAATGTAATTATAAAGGATAGTTTTTCAAAAAGAGGCAAAGTTATAGCTTTTGTTACATGTAAAATGAACACACATTAAGGATTTCATTTACCTCATCATTAATGAGAAAATCAGATAAACGTTACAAGTGATTCAAACAAAAAGCCAAAGAAACAAAAATGGCCCTGGCTGGTATGGCTCAGTGGATTGAGTGCCAGCCTGTGAATCAAAGGGTTGTTGGTTTGATTCCCAGTCAGGGCACATGCCTGGATTGCAGGCCAGATCCCCAGTAGGGGGTGCACAAAAGCTAACTACACATAGATGTTTTTCTCCCTCTCTTTCAACTTCCCTTCCCCTCTCTCTAAAAATAAATAAATACAGTCTTTTTAAAAACTCATCTACAAAAGCCTTTAAGAGGACAGGCAGGAAAGATGTTTTATAGATGTTTTCTGTATTTGTTTGGTCCTTATTGTGCTGGCTAACATATATTCTTGATAGCTTCTCATTCATGGATTCAAAAATTGTATTGAGGGGTCAGGAGAGGATGAGGAGGGTAAAGGGTGTCAAATATATTGGTGCTAGAGAGAGACTAGACTTTGGGTGGCAAGCACAGAATGCAATATACAAATTATGTATTTTAGAATTGTGTGCTTGAAACTTATATAATGTTATTAACTAATGTCACCCCAATAAACTGAGCTCCTGCTGTTTACCAGGCACTGCTCTAGGCACTCGTGATACATGAAAGCAAACAGAGCCCTGGCTGGCATAGCTCAGTGGATTGAGCGCGGGCTGCGAACCAGGCATCGCAGGTTCAATTCCCAGTCAGGGCACATGCCTGGCCATGTCCCCCAGCAACCGCACATTGATGTTTCTCTCTCTCTCTCCCTCTCCCTTCCCTCTCTAAAAAATAAACAAATAAAATCTTAAAAAAAAAGTAACTTCTTAAAAAAAAAAGTAAACAAAAACAGGCTCAATTCTCTTCCTCATTGATCTTGCATTGTAGTAGGGAGAAAGAAACAGTGACCAAATGAGCAACACATCAGTGGGTTATAAGTGCTTTGGAAAACAAAATTAAAGCAGGGAAGGTGGAAACAGCAGGGTTGCTGTTTTAAATAAGGCAGCCATGGAAGGGCTTACTGGGGTGATATTTGAGCACAGACCTGAAAGAAGTGAAAAGTACTTATCTGCCTTTGCCCCTCCTTTTACTTTAGATTTAGATTTTACTTTTAATGCTGGATAGACTTTAGATTCCTAGGAAAGGAGAGCCAAATTTGAGGCCAAGTCTTAGTAATTGAGGTAAAATATCTTTCCCCAAACTAGATTCTCAATTCTTTCTCACCCATTCCCTCTTTCAATTTGCTGGTTTTTATTACTAATTTATTTATTTTTGTTCTATAAGGCAGTTCAAATCCTTTGTGGAAAGATAAGAGGGAAGAGTAAATTAATTGTGGACTTACTTGAGTTGGCAAATTTCATCTTTTACATTTCTTAAGGAGTATCATGTAATTACACATAAGAAATTTGTTTAAGCATACTGCTTTCTGCCCTGGCTGCTGTGGCTCATGGACTGAGTGCCAGCCTATAGACTAAAGAGTTGCAGGTTCAATTCCTAGTCAGGGCACATGCCCGGGTTGCAGACCAGGTACCCAGTAGGGGACGCGTAAGAGGCAACCACACATTGATGTTTCTCTCCCTCTTTCTCCCTCCCCTCACTCTAAAAATAAATAAATAAAATCTTTTAAAAAATAAAAAATAAACATACTGCTTTCTTTTCAATAGCTGGTTGAGTCCCTTTGCACTAAGGAGTTTAGAGGTTTGAAGAGCAGTTTATTGGAAAGAGCTCAGAATTTATCATCATAAGACTCCTGAGTTTGAATCCTGGCTGCATGCCTACCTGATCTGGGGCAGTCACTTGACCTCTGGAATTTAATAACATCTGCCATGTGGTGTTTTTGTGAGAAGCAAATGCTTGGAATATGTGTGTTTTAATAAGTTAATTGAATAAATGGAATAAGCAAATAAAAATTCAGGGAGGCCCTGACCACAGTGGCTCAGTTGGTTGGGTGTCATCCCACAAAGCGAAGGGTCGCCAGTTCTGTTCCCACTCAGGGCACTTGCCTGGGTCACAGGTTCGGCCCTGGGTGAGGCATATAGGAGAGGCAACCAATCTATCTTCCTCTCTTGCATGGATGTTTCTCTCTCTCTCTCTTTCCCCTCCTTCCCCACTCTCTAAAAATAAATAAAATCTTTCTTAAAAATTCAGGGACATTCCATTTTAAAATGGGGGGAAATGAAATTAAAACTATAGGTATGTTTTTCTGAAGAGATTAAAAATATTTCACTAATAATTTTTTCTTGGCCAGAGTATAATTTTAAAAAATGAAAATCTTCAACATATAAACCATAGACACATTAATAAAATCTCCACCAGGAGAGGCTATACAGTCAGAAGAGAGGGTGACCTACAGATAAGTCTCTGAGGGAAATGAACTAGCAAAAGTTGACCAAAAAGGGCCCTGGCCGATGTGGCTCAGTTGGTTGGAGTTTGTCCCTTAAACCAAAATGTCGTGGGTTCTGACAGGGCACATGCCTAGGTTGCAGGTTCATCCCACTCAGTCCCCAGTCCAGGTGTGTGCAAGAGGCAGCCATCAGTGTTTCTCTCTCACATTTTGTTTCTCTCCTCTCTCGCTCTCTCCCACCCTTCCCCTCTCTCTAAAATCAATAAGCATGTCCCCTGGTGAGGATTTAAAGAGTTGACCAAAAAGAACAAAGGAGGTAGAGACATGTAGAGTGACTAGCACGCTTCTTGCTTGCACTTCTGCATTATACCGTTCACTGAGGTAGGGGATCCTGAAGGAAGACCAAATTTAAGGCAGGTGATTATGAGTTTGGTACAGGACATGTTGAGTTTGAGATTCCTGTAACACATCGCTGTGGAAATGCTGGATAGATAGTTGAACATACAAGTCTAGAGATCTGACAGTTTCCCGAGCTGAAAAGTAATGCTTAGAAAGTAAAACTATGAATCTTTTATAAAATTACATATCATTTTAACTACTAAAAGAGTGTGTGGCAATATTTTAATACAGTGATTTGAGTACGTATCTTTTCATATATATTAAGCAGCTTAATGTCAGAGAATATGGATTATTTATTTTATGTACTCCACAGCACTTACCTTGCTCATGGTAGGTGTTCAAATAGTATTTATTAAATTGAACTTAATTAGCTAAATGGTTTCTTTTACAAGCCAGACTGTTCTATGAGTCAAGAACTATGAATTTTGGAGTTTTCAGTAATCAAAGATTAGAAGTACTCTGTGAGGACATGACACACACTAAGAACAAAAGTGTGGTTTCCTGGAAGTAAGTAGCTGTCAGTTTGGCAAATCAGTCAGGACTGTGCAGGCGTGCTACAAGTAGTGTATTTGGATAAAATGCAGGTACGAAACATGCTGAGCAGAGAGAATCAAACTTTACTTTTTTTATTTATTTTATTTTTAGAAACAGGAAGAGGGAGGGATAGGGAGAGAAACATCAATGTGTGGTTGCCTCTCACATGGCCCTACTAGAGACCTGGCCCACAACCCAGGCATGTTTCCTGACTGGGAATCAAACCGACGACCCTTCGGTTCGCAGGCCCAGCACTCAATCCACTGAGCCACACCAACCAGGGCAAGAATCAAAACTTTAGAATGTAACTACAGACTATTAAAATAGGCAGAAAACTTGTCATTTTTCACTTTATCACCACTCACCTAAAATTAAAACAACTAATATACTTTTATTATAAAATAAGGTGGCTCTATGTAGATATACTTGTTTTTCAAAAGAATTTTTCCATAAAAAAAATAAACCCACATATACTCTTTATCTACAAGAGCAGATTCCTATAGATTCTTAAGTGCCATAAATAATGAAAACCAATTGAACACACCATATACAAAAATAAATTCAAGGTGGATAAAAGACTTAAAAATAAGTCGTGACACCATAAAAGTCGTGACACCATAAAAAATCCTTAAAAGAACATAGGCAGGAAAATCTCAGACATTCCACACACAATATTTTCAGAAATACATCTAGAGAAAGGGACATAAAGGAACGAATAAACAAATGGGACCTCACCAAATTAAAAAGATTCTGCATGGCTAAAGAAAGCAGCACTAAAAGTTTTGAAAAGAGAACCAACTATATGGGAAAACATATTTGCCAATGATACCTCAGACAAGGGTTTGATCTCCAAAATATATAAAGAACTCACACGACTCCACTCCAGGAAGACAAAAAACCCAATGGGCTTTAGAACCAATGACCCAATGGGCCATTAAAAAATGGGCAAAAGACTTGAACAGACAGTTCTCCAAGGAGGACATACAGAGGGCCCAGAGACATATGAAAAGATGCTCAGCATCACTAGCCATCAGAGAGATGCAAATTAAAATCACAATGAGATACCACTTCACACTGGTCAGAATGGTCATCATAAACAAAGCAACAAATAACAAGTATTGGAGAGGATGTGGAGAAAAGGGAACCCTAGTGCACTGTTGGTGGGAATGCAGACTGGTGCAGCCACTGTGGAAAACAGTATGGAACTTACTCAGAAAACTAAAAATGGAACTGCCTTTTGACCTGGCAATCCAAAAGAACCCATGCACCCCAATGTTCATAACTGCACAATTTACAATAGTCAAATGCGGGAAGCAACCTAAGTGCCCATTAGTAAATGAATGGATCAAAAAACTATAGTGCATTTACACAATGGAATTCTACGCAGCAGAAAGAAAGAAGGAGCTCCTACCCTTTGCACCAGCATGGATGGAACTGGAGAGCATTATGCTAAGTGAAATAAACTAGGCAGTGAAAGACCAATACCATATGATCTCATCTATTAGCGGAACCTAATCAACAAAACACACAAGCAAGCAAAATAGAACCAGAAACATTGAAATTAAGAACAAACTGAAAGTAACCAGAGGGGAGATGGGAGGGCATGATGAGGGGAAGAGGGGAAAGGTTTTCAGGAACAACTAACTATAAAGGACACATGGACAAAACCAAAGCGGGATGCAATCAGGGAAGAGAGGTGGGGATGGCTGGGGTGGGGGGAGGGGGGGTGGAAATGTAGACAACTGTACTTGAACAACAGTAAAATAGTTTTATAAAAACCAGTTAAACATTTTTCTCACTTTGTACAAATGGTTGATTGATAATTTTATAGGCATTTTATTTAATAAGAATTGTACCACAATGGTTATTTCATAACTGCGAAGAAAAAAAATCAGCCAATCACTGGATTTGACAAAAACTGCAATATATAAAATAAGAAGGTGTTCTTGTATAGAACAAATAAACAACTCCCAAACATTGTTATATGAGTGGCCTTTGTATAACTGTTTGAAAAATTGTCAGATTCCTCAGTACTGTTAACTTTGCTCTGAGGCAAAATCCTATTATAGATCTGAGTGAAAAATTAATGACAGAAAAATTAATTTTAAGACAATATAACTAACAAGAATGGCTCATATATTTCCAGAGTTCTATTAAACATACAAGTCATGTTAATCTTTAAGTCTTAAAATGTAATGTGGAAAAGATATATAATAGAATAAGCAAGTAGAATTTTCTGACTGTCATAAAGCTATACAAGTACTCCTAGTCCTAGAGCAGCAATTTTCAACTGGTGTGGTGTTGTGTGTTTTAAAAATTCTTGCAGCACACCGGTTGAAAATCACTGGCCTAGATATTAAAACTCCTGTTCTAAAATTAGACTTGAAAGGTATAATTCATAGTTAAAATGGTAGATTGTTGGTTCTACACAGCAAAGAGAAAATAAAGGCCTAGAGGGCTAAATATATAACTAGTCATAGGTTTTTAAAGTGTATAACTACTGCTTTTTAATATCTATTTTTATGTATTTGTTTATCACAGAATGATGTGATAAACATCATTGTAGGTGTTTTGCAGATGTGAGACTCCTGCCCTTTTAAATAAAAGTAAAAGGTCTTGACTGGTGTGGCTAAGTGGGTTGGTTGTCATCCTGCAAACTGAAAGGTCACCAGTTCAATTCCCAGGCAGAGCACGTGCCTGGGTTGCAGAACAGGTCCCTGGTTGGGGGCGTGCAAGAGATAACTGACCAGTGTTTCTCTCCCTGTCTTTATCCATTCATTCCCCTCTCTGTAAAAATAAACAAAATGGTTTTTTTAAGAAGGTAATAAGATCTTTTTTAAGAAATGTCTCTTTTGAGAGAGGTTGAGTGAGATGGTAGAGTGGATTGAGTTCCAGTATTTTGGGGGAGAAAGACTTTTCAGTCTAACAGCTCTCTGAAACTGACTGAAATGTGTTTCTATCTTTGTTCTTCCTCCGAATGTTTGTCTCTCCATAATTCAGTAAAAAATTGATATTTATGAAAGGTACTTGCTTATGATCATTGGACCACATTCTACAATCATGCACTGCATATCAACATCTCAGTCAGTCATGGACCACATACACACAGTGGTCCCATAAGGTTATAATGGAACTGAAAAATTCCTATTGCCTAACTTTTCATCACCACCATAATGTAGTGCAATGCATTACTCAACGTGTTTGTGGTGATGTCAGTGTAAACACACGCCACTGCCAGTTGTATAAAAAGTATAGCGCTTACTATTATGTATAATACATAACACTTGATAATGATAAAAGATTGTTACTGATTTATGTATTTACTACACTATACTTTTTATCATTTAGAGTGTATTCTTTATACTTACAAAAAATAGTGTGCCGTGTTACACCAGCAGCAACTCATACATCTTATGTTTACTGTATCTCTTGCTTGCATCATTTTCTCTTGTGCTTGATACAATCCCATGTTGTTTTGTTCCCAGGCATCCAATATCCACTTGCTGATGTTGCCAGTAAGAGGTCGTGTCCAGTGATTGACCTGAAAATGAAATAAAAAGTGATTAAGGACTATGAGGGTGGAAAACCAGTGAGGTTACTGTCTGTCAGTCAGGCATGTCTCATGTCACCATAGCTGAGATCTTAACAAAAACAAAGTGATGGAAGCTGTTAAAGTATCTGCTTCACTGAAGATAAGGAGACTAACAAAAAGTCAAGGAGAGCCTATGTCAGACAGAGAGAAACTTGTAGTGACATGGAGTGAAAACAGACACAGAAGGTACCCCTCTCAAATACCATGACAGTCACAGCCAAAGCAAAAAGTTTGTGATGTTGACAGAAGAGGCTGGACCCTACTGCACTGTTGAATTTACTGGTAGCTCTGGGTGATTTAAACAATTGAAGAATCATTATTCATTACATAATGTGAAAGTGAGTCCTAAGTCTGCAAGTACTGACATGAGCGGCTGGATAATTGGGGAGCATCTCAGAATTTTTCTCATGTCATGTATAATTGGATACACATGGACATTTTCTGGAGAACTGACATCTAGGTGAACTTTTTGGCTTATTGTACAAAATTATTTCTATTTATAAATTATTTATATCCCCTGATAAGATTAATAAGAGGCATTTAAGACATCTGTAAAATTTAGACAGGAAACTATGTGAGGGCTTACACTGACCTCTCTATCTGGGGCTAAGGCTGAAAGATCATAGCAGTAATGACCTAGGATTGCTCAGTCGCTCAATAGCAGCAGCAAGACAGCTGAGGCTAGATGTGCTCCAGTCAGCTAGCTGAGGCTAGATTCCTTAAAGTCTTGGGGTCAAAGGAATGCGCTAAAAAGTTTACTTACAAATTCAGGGCCATGCCTCAAAACAGGAAATTGGTAGGGAAAGGTTGTTGAAATCATGGCCATTAATAAGAACAATACTTACAAACAAGATTCTTCATGTAAGCAGCTAAGCTGTCTTTTTGCGATTCCAGGAAACTAGAAAGTGAATGGAAATGAATCAGCTCCTTCTTTCATCTTGTAAATCAGTATTCTGGTAGTTGAGGGTCCAGTCAATGTTGATTTCCACAGAAAAGATATCAGTGCTTTCCATATTCTTAAAAGGTAGGCACAGATAGTTGTTCTGTTATATGTCAGTCAAAAGGAACATTCCCAAGTATTTATTGAATGATTGTGAGAAGTATGTCCAGTACTTTGGAAGATAAAGAAGAGTTATGAGATATTCTTTATTCTTAAAGACCTTCACCTATTTCTCATTATATGTTTATGTTTATGTTTTGTTTTGTCTGTCTTTAAAGGATTGCGAAGAATCACAGAACCACGCTGGCGATCCCGACTACAAAAAGATGGGAACGCTTTTTGGTGAACTGAACAAAAGCCTCATCAACATGGGCTTTACTAGGATGTATTTTGGAGAACGAATTGTGGAACCAGTGGTGGTCATCTTCTTTTGGGCTATGCTGTGGTTCCTTGGCCTACAAGCCCTTGGATTAGTTGCTGTTCTTTGCCTTGTCATTATTTATGTACAACATTAAAATATGGCTGAGGAAGCTGTTGGTCAACATTTGGGAGCCATATACATAATTAGTAAAGTTATATATTTTACTACATGAAAGCCAAAAAGTTTGCCTTGTTTCAAATAGTGTGCTGTTTTGTAATATAATTATAAGTGGGTGTTGTTTAAAATAAAATTCAACTCTTGATTATAACAGGGTTCAATATCCATCTTGTAGCTTATTCAAAACTTCTGTTTTAATATAATCTGTGCCCACTTTTAAATAACACTATTCCCATGCCAAATCTTAAATAACACCACCAAGTGAGCAGGGACAGTAACAGGATATGGAGTTCAAACTGAGCAAGATAGGTCTTACAGAGTAAGATATTTTAAAAGAAAAACGATGAACCAATGAGCTAAAAATGTTTTACTTGGGGAATTTCTCTCCACCCACCACCACCAAATAATCCCATATTATTTGGAAAAAGATTTGGATTTCTATTGTCCCTGCTCAGCCCAAACCAATGTAAATGATAATTATTATACACTACCTTACTATTTTGATGAAAATCAGTAAAATTAACACATCTTCTAAAGATTGAAAATAATACATTTATTATTGCTTGGAAAACTTCCCAAGTTAAATATAACTCTTTTTATAATGGAACACTTGGGCCTAGAATCACTTCAGTATATCATTTGAAGTTTTATATAATTTTGGTGCTAATTACTTTTTGTGAATTTTTAAAGTCTCAAAAGCCAGATTCATAGTTGTTTGTACCCCAGGATAATGCTGTATTTTCTTGTATCTAACAAGTTGCATATTTTTTTCCTAGAGAGACATTTTCCATGTATTTTTTTTCAAAAATTTATATTTTATAGTTCTTTTATAGCAGTTATTTTAAGACTTTAAAGGTTGATTTATCTTAGAATGGATTTATCTTTTTTCCCCAGAAAATCAATTTGTATTATGGCTGAAACACTTAACTATTCTTTTGAGGGAAAAACATCAGCTCATTTTCTTTGATGTCTGTATTGGAAATTAAAGTATTACAGAATAAAAACCAAATGCTTGAATTTGGAATTAGCCAATTGTAATAATATTTTTCTGAGGCTAAATGAAGTTATTAATGTGTTTTAATTTGGTGCTTTGGGGGTTTATATTGACATAAGCATTTCTTTAAATACACTTTGAAAATGGAAAATGGCTTAGTGATATTTTAGATTTTGTTAGAGAACCTAAAATTTTTACACTTTTGTCTCACAGAGTTTCTATATATGCAAAGCAGAGGTAGTAGTTAAGATAATTATTTAAAAATTCATGTTAAATAAGACGAAAATGGGACATTTGGGGCATTTTTATCTTTGCAGGGCAATAACTAAAGTATGTAAAATGTTTACTATTCCACTTTGTGAAGTTTTTACCCACTCCTGTTTTAAAAATTTATTCTTCAAGTTCTCAGTGTCTTCCATTCTGAAGCAGAAAATTAATGGAAAATGTTCAAGTTAGATTTCTAAAATTAGATAATCCTGATCAAAAATACCAGTCATAGGGCACTAAAATGCATTGTGCATTTATATAAATACAGACCTTTTAAAGTCTGACTTTCAAGAAAGGATTTTGTACTTTGTCATTGCGTTCTCAGTGAGCTAGCAGTGTTTTTATGGTCACTTTTACAAACTCAGCATATGTGGAAGTTATTTGAAAATGGTGTCCTCACTTGCATACAGTAGAATTGTGAAGTTTTTAATAGAAGCCATGAGATATTTATATCTGCATTAAATATTAAAAAGTGCATTCATTTCTATGCTATCAGGAATTTTAATTTCCCTTTGGAATGTGAAAAAGATATAGTATGCATAAAAGCAACTCTGGTTCCACCCATGCCTGATATTTTAATAGTAATTATTTAGTACTAACAATACTGTGTATCTGCATATTATATTAATAGTGTATACATTAAATTATATAAAGAAATCAGATATTTTGCTGCTATTCTTTCTGCATATATTATTGGTTAGAGCAGTATACCATCAAATTGTTTCATAGGGAAAAAACAAACTTTGTTTATTTAATGGATATAAAATATTTTCCTTTATAAAATATATTAGACCCTGGCTGGTGTGGCTCAGTGGATTGAGCACCAGCCTATGAACCAAGGGGTTGCTGGTTCAATTCCCAGTCAGGACACATGCTTGGGTTGCAGGCCAGGTCCCCAGTAGGGGGCACTCAAGAGGCAACCACATACTTATTTCTCTCCCTCTATTTCTCCATCCCTTCTCCTCTGTCTAAAAATAAATAAATCAAAATCTTTTTTTTAAAGAATATAGTAGAATACAAAGTATACTGATATCCCAAAATGAAAAGAAACTGGTCTCTTTTTTGGGGGGAGGAGCGGTTCATGGCATAAGGAATTAGCTTTAAAATGATTCTCAATCATGTCAATTTTAGATACAAACCAATTTTAGAAACTTACCACTTACCAAAAAAGATAGGTAATTTAACAAATGCTAAGTTATTAGATTAATGATACATTACTCATACCACCAGCCTTCAGTTTAAAGGCAAGGCTTAATATCTACAAATAAAATTAATATAGGTGAATAAGTCAATTTTCATTAAAGGAAAAGCTCTGTATTTGTAGAATTTATTCTTCTCATACCTTAAACTGTCACATAAAAGGTAATTTCCCATTCCTGGCCACCAGGCAGATCAGATCATTCTTGACCCAGCAGTGTGCTGGGCCAGCTTGCACTGGCTTGCAGAGCAGAAGCCAACTGTACTTTTTTTTCTGCTCCATCTTCAGTGACATCAAGTTGATAGCTTGCAACCGTCAGGGGTGGAGATAGTGTTTACACTATCAAAAATTGGCAAACACATTAAACAGGGCTCCTTTTTTCTTGCAAGCCAATTGTTACACATATCAGCACCCCAATAATTGACCCTCTAGAGGCCACATTCCTGCTTCTACTCCCCCAGACCTAAATGAAGTATTATTGGGGCAAACCCCCATCCATCCATCCAAAACTGTATCTGGATCTTTTCCATGTGGAAATGATGGACTGTGGGCATGTCCTAACTGACATATCCCTATTTACTCACATGTTTTGATCAGAAAAATCTCTACAGACTGTCACTGAGCTGCAAGTCCATTAAAAGCTATCTAGACAATCGGGAAATAAACAGAACTGTTGGAGAGCAAATTACACCATGAGTAAAAAATTATTGTAAAGTAGAAAGCTCAGCATAGCCAAAGTTAGGGACTGAGCAACCAAGGGCTGTTTCTTTTGACTTGTGGATTATATTTTAACGGTTATTTTTTAATTGTTCATTGATTTCAGGTATTTTAAAAGTTTTTTTTATTACAAACTTGTGGCTTTACAAGGTAGAAGAAAAGAAAAATGAACTAAGACTTTAAAACCCGCTAGTACTTCTAGTAACAGACTTGGCCAAGGAGAATATAAACTAATGAACAAATTATGAATTCAGAATTATTGCTGGACTTGGAGCTCTTATTTTTCTCCTTAATTTTGGTGTTCCTTAAAGTTTTTTCCAAAAGCCACTCTCTCATCACTCTACACATTGCCTTGGACAATGTCGCCACTCCCGTGGCTTTAGTTACCATGTCACACTAACAGCTTTCCAGCCTGCACCTCCATTTCACAGTATCAGACTTAAAACATTCAGTTGTTTGCCCAGCATTTGTACTTTTCTTATCCCTTAGTGTAAAGGAATGAAACAGGTTCAGCTGCTTGCCACAACAGAAGCCCAACTCATAAGGCAGGTGCTAGTCCAAAAGGAAAGAGGTTTTATTCAGGTGCTGTGCAACCTGGGACTATGGTGGACTCCTATCTCAAAGACCATCTCCTCTTCTGTCCCCAACCTGCCATTCTTCCAGAGATAGGGAGGGAAGGGCTTTTTTTTTTTCTATCCAATTATCTTGCTACCTTTCAGCATACTTGGGGCTCTATCCATTCATCTTTCTAGCTTTTAGCAGGTTCAGTATAAGAACCTCCCCCTACCATCATCTTGACCAATGAGGGAAACTCCCCAGCACTCAGACTGACTGTTTACAGTAACATTTAGTCACTCAAATTCAGTATGTTCAAAAAAGAAACTTACTATCGTTCCAAACCCTTTCTTCTTTCTGTTTCCAATCTCAGCAAATGACACAATCTCCTACAGTGCCCACATATAATCAATCACCAAGCCCTGCCTATTTCCTAAACACTTTACTTCCTAAAATGGTAATCTTTCCACTTCTTAATTTTCCCTATATTGCTAACTTTATGTCATCATCACCATCTCACCTAGACTGCTGTGTCAGAATTCTAATTGGTCTCTGCTTTCATTTTTCCACTTTAGAGTCAGAATAATCTTTCTAAAACATAACTTTTATCTCCTTGGCCCACACCTTTGTGTTGGATTCCTCTTGCCATATGATAAAGTCCTTACGCCTTAATATGTTTTGCAGGGCTCTTCATGAACTGGTTCTTGCATACTACATCTCCCTATACTACCACCCTCCCTTTCAGTGTACCACTCAGCTACACTGAATTATTTTTTCAGTTCCATAAGAGAGAAATGCTTTCTGACTCAAAATTCTGTGCATGCTTTATCTTTTTTAGCCCCTCCCCACCAACGGGTGCACGACTTTAATGCCTCAGTGTAGACATGTCCCCCAGGAAAATTTCTCCAACACTTTTACATCTAGTTTTTGTACCTTGTGTGGTATCAGAGAACCCTGTACTTCTCCCTATCAGTATTTGCCATCCTATATTACAATAGTGTTGTGTCAGCTGCTTCTATTAGACAACAGGCTTCACGAGGGCAGAAGACCTGACTATCTCATTCATAATGGCACTGCCTAACACAATGCCTGGCATATGAAGTCTGTCGTGAAAAATTCCAGCTATTTTTAATATAACATTGTTAATATAATGAGAATGGTTTGTGTGACATGGATGCAACCTGGCAGCCTAGGCAAGAGGACTGGAATGCACATGCACGAACAATAATGACTTCAATGTACTAGTCAGTGCGGGCAGTAGACACTGTTGAGTGAGCATGTATACTGTGTGGTCATTGCATTCAAAATGAGTGAGTACAGCAATGAATCTGCATCAGATTTTGCATTAAGCTTGCACATCCACAGAAACTATACAGATGACTCAGAAGGCCACTGCTAGGGACACCTGGTGATTGGCAGCTTCATCACAACACTCACGCTCTCACTCATCCTGTCTGGCACAGGGATTTTTGTGGAAACATCAAATCACCCAGGTGACTCAGCCCCCCTACAGCCCAGATTTGGCACCCAGTGACTTTTGACTTTTCCCAAAACTACAATCACCTTGGAAAGGGAAGAGATTTCAGACCAACTATGAGATTCAGGAAATTATGATGGGGCAGAGCTGATGACGATTGGGGAACTGTGTGAGGTCCCAAGGTGCCTGCTTTGAAGGGGACTGAGGCATCATCATCCTATGTACAATGTTTCTTGTATCTTGTATCTTCTTCAATAAATGTCTCTATTTTTTCACAGTACATGGCTGGATACCTTGTGGACAGACCTTGTATATGTGCTCAAAATACCTGTCAAATGAAAAATCAACTTCATGTATTCATGCTTTCCCTATTGTGCATTCACAAAAAAGACCTAGAGTTTGTTGTACTTTAGAGTTCTAGGACTCAGAAAAATACTTGTCGTTTATAAGGAGAGTGGATAAATTTATATGTTGTCATTTATAAAGTTTATTCACGTTCGATGGAAGAATATTGCTGTTACTTGCAAACAGTATTGATATTATACACTTCCACTTTTAGGAGAAAATGTATTCTCTTTTGAAAATTTTCCAATACTGTTGACATATAATATTGTATTAGTTTCAGGTGTACGAAATAGTGATAAGACATTCACATACTTATGAAGTGATCACTCATCTGGCACTATGCACAGTTATTACAATATTATTGCCTATATTCTCTATGTTGTACTTTATATCCCTGTGACTGTTCTTATACCTGAAAATTTGTGTTTCTCAATTGCTTCACCTTGATAAAAATGTATTTTCGGTGCTTGACTAAATCACTGTTTCTCCAGAAAAGGTATTTTTAAAAGCTTATGGTCACCAGTGCTGCCTAAATTTCATATTTTTCCAGTATTTTTCAATAGTTCTTTACTAAATTTCAGTGTTTTAAAAAGCTTAGAAGTTGTGAGCAAGAATTCTCAAATATCTAAGTTTGGTATTTTAGGCTCCAGAATAAATTCATTACTAGAATGTGTAGTAGCCCAGATAATAAATGTTAAATAACATATATGTATATATAAAATACTTTGTTATTCTTTCTAATAAATAATACTCTTTTACAACTCTGCATTCTGAGTCTCTCTTCTGACTGCCTATATCATGTTCTACTAGTCAGTTCATTGCTGCCACACCAAATTTGGAAATTGCCAAAGCAACAACACAACTTAAGAGAAGGTAGAGCTTATTTATTTTCCTTATCCATATTGCTGGCACAGGAAGCCAAGGCCTGCTGTGTGGGTTGCTTCCCAGGCAGTAAGATAGTAGGAAAACCCAATTTTAAATCAACCTCTGCATCCGAGCTGTATTTCTTCTTGACTGTTGCATAAATTAGAATTGCTGAGTGAGCTCTACAGGAGCGTGCTAAAATCCAGAACTTAGTCATTCATATGCTCATTAAACTTGAATTATCTTTTTAGCAGCTAAATGTTATCACTTAAACTTTCAGTAATTTAATTAGTTGATAACTTCCTTGCTAGTTTTCCAAAGCACCACAGAGTACAGTGACTTTTATCATATGACCATTAACCTTTTCCATTATTGGTTTACCCCTCTATTTACAAGAGGCTAATTAGTTGGTGGTATATTTTTTAATGAGAGAATTTTTTAAAAAATGAATGAAAACTCTATATATAATATAATTATTTATATCATAGTTTAAGACAGACTCTTAAAATTCTTTGGGTAGGGGATGGAGATAGGACCGGACACATAAAATATTTGAGAATACGTGCCATCTGCTGAATGCCCTTCTCTGGTCTGTCATGGTTGCTTCTTTTATATATGTTAGTGGTTTTACATATGTAATATCAAAAACATTCATGATTTTATTATGTAATATATTTTCAGCTTTTTTTTTAATATTATATTTTTGTTTTAGAGAGAGGGGAAGGGAGGGAGAGAAACATCAAATGGTTGCTTCTCACACACTCCCTATTGGGGACCTGGCTTGCAACTCAGGCATGTGCCCCGTCCCCCGTCGGGGAATGGAACTGGCAACATTTTGCTTCACAAGCTGATGCTCTGTGCTACACCAGTCAGGGCTATTTTCAGTTTTTAAAAGCTTATGAGTATATATTTAAATACAACAAACAAAAAGGCTAAAAAGAAACAATTGCAAAGGAAAATTTGGAAAGATTAACTCAAATGGATCTTGCACAAAACCATAATGATAAGTTTTCTTACAAGGTGAAGCATTTGTTTCATTGTTAGACAAGTGACTTCCAAAGTTTTTAGTTTGGTTTGCTTTAAGTGAAATCTTACATGAATATCCAATATATTAAAAAGGTAAAAGCAGAGTGACTATAATTGATTTTGCTGTAGGTCGAGTTCCCTAGGGCTGACTCTTGAGAAGAAATTAGCATGAAGAAATTTATGAGAAATTAGCGTGCAGGTGCTCTGGCATCAGCACTTGTGAAGGAAATGTAAAAAGCAGGATTGGGTGGCAGGAATCATGCAGTCACAACAAGGCCTCAGTGTCCTTATGGGGTGCTCATATGGGGACTGACTCATATATTGGGACAAGGGAGCTGTCTGCAGCTATAAGCAAGTTCCAGAGAGGGCTGACAGCTGGTGGTTATGATCTAGCAGCACTCCCACCAGCTATTGGAGGAAATCCTTTAGTTCTGAAAGGGATCTGAGCAGCACAACACAGCATCCACTATAGACCCAGTATTCCTGTTTCCCATGAATCACTTCCATAAAACCCACTCTTCAAAGTACAGTGTTAAGATGACCAATTTGAATCATAAACTTACAGGTTAAAATGGATTTAAAAATTGGAGGTCCAGCATTTAGTCTCTTGTGTTGCCTGCTTCTACTATGAGATTTGGGACTCCAATTATGGGAAAGCTTTAGTTGAGTAAACAGTATGCCCAGGGGTCCACAAAGGCTTGGAGGCATTAAGAACAGGTGAATACATGACTGACAGAAAATACTATTAGTGAAAAGGAGAAGGAAATCTATGCATGTAAACTGCTTATACTAACACTGAAGCTACTAAGTCCCTCAAATAGCACCTGAGAAGACATCCAGGCAAACCATCATCAGGTGTGTCTTGGAAGCTGAGTAGACTTAAATCTAGATGTAGATAAGTCTTCTTCACGCTATCTTGCCCTTTTCCAACTTCCAAAGCAGCTAGAATCCTCAAACTTTTGGAGCATGCTTAAAATTAGATTTTTAATGGGAGAGCAGAATTCACTTGTAAAGAAACTACGTCCCTTCCACGCCCAACACACTATTGCAACCAATTGATGACTTGGAGATTTCGCCCTAAGCAGCCCTATCCTATTTATTTTTGGCACAAAAGACCTTAACAGCTGTTGGGAACCATCCTGCCTGGTTTCAGAAGCTGTAATGCCATGGAAAGGTGAAAAGGACCCATAGCTAGGGGACCTTGGGACCATAAGCCACTAAGGACATAAAACTTATCCTCCCGGCAGAGGCACAGCCTCTGCCCCCTTTACTTCACCCTGCTTGGCTCTGGGCAGATGACTGGTTGGCCAATGACAGATTAGATTCTTCAAGGGGGGACAACCTAAAATAGGCACAGTCACGAAGGGGCCATCAGGGAAAGACTTCAGGGATTGTGGAGAAAGGACAAAAAACTCTCACCCCTCGGCTTTATTATAGCCTGAGTCCTCATTCTATCTGTAAAAAGTCTCCTAATCTATTGGCTGCCTTGCTTCCTCTGCCTAATTCAGGCCTGAAACAATGCTGAAGGGGGATGCAGCCTGAGCTGGAACCCGGCCAGCAGCCCTGTTCCTGGAGGGGGGCAATCAGGCCTAAGAAAGAATGCATAAAATCCTGTGAAACCTGCTTTGCTAAGAATGTCCTCAATTTAAATGTTAAGGGTCCAAGCACAAGATAAGTTTATTTCCCAAGATTTTACAGCTGATTGTTGTCACCCTGTCTATCAGACCTTGACTCAGAAGGACTCCACTGATCCCAGAAATGTTATCTGTAAACCACATCTCCTTTCTTCAATATGCATCCCTATACAAGCTAAACTCAATAAAAGCCCATTGAGAGAGAGGCTAAACACCTTTCTCCTCTGACGGACTGGTTAGCCTTCCTCCCCAAGCAGATCATGTCTTGCTAGAATTATTCTCATCCACAGCAGCCCAGGGGAGCTCTGCTGGTGGAGTGCCCCCCACAAACAGCCAGACTTGTTCATTCAGTAGGAACTTGAAAAGAGTTTTCTCCAGTCTTGGCCCAGAATGTTTTGAGGGCACCTAACAGTAACTTTAACCACTAATTTTATCCCTGGAATCTTAAGAGTGGGTAAGATCGCCCTGGCTGGCATAGCTCAGTGGATTGAGCACGGGCTGCGAACCAAAGCATCACAGGTTCGATTCCCAGTCAGGGCACAGGCCTGGGTTGCGGGCCAGGTCCCCAGTGGGGGCCACATGAGAAGCAACCACACATTGATGTTTCTCTCTCTCTCTTCTCCCTCCCTTACTCTCTCTAAAAAAATAAAATAAATAAATAAAATGTTTAAAAAAACAGGTTTAAAAAAAAAAAGTGGGTAAGATCGAGGAAGACACTGCCCCCAAGCCAGTTACATGCTAAAACTATCATGGTGTTTAGGCATAAACTCTCCACTTAGTTATAGGAATATATTAGAACAACATATGATACAAACAAACGTTTAGATAAAAAGATCACTTATGTCATACCCGAACTTACGACTATACTAACTGTACTCTTTGTCTAAGTCATACCCACATATCCTTAAACTCTAAGACCCTTGTCTATAAAATGAGGTCATTGTCATACTGGTTACATCCTTGCATAGCTTATCACTGTGACTTACACACAGCAAGCTTTCAATAAATGCCAGTCATTATTGTTACATACAAACATTCACACATAAAAGAGGATATTGTTCGCTATCCATGGAAGCTCATACATTGAAAGCCATAAAAGTTCAGATTATTTTATTGTTGTCAAAATATGGATAATACAAGGAAACTCTATCATAATACTGTGATTCCCAAATCCTCATGATAGAAATATATATGAATGATCTTATTATTTTAACTATCAGTGCTTCATGAATTAAGCTGTCATTAAAATAAGGAATGAGGAAGCTAAAGAGCTGAACAAAAATTAAATGTGCTCTATGCAACCATACCTTCTTTAATCAGAGATTGTTGCTTTTAAACACCTACTAGCACAAATTCATGCATTTCCTGATGCTCCTTTGACTCGGTAAACTTAGGTGCAGAACTATAATCACCAAAGCATACACAATTCTGCTATGCATTTAAACAATTTACAAAATAAAATTAACAATGAGAATAATTTTCTAAGTTTCAATTCATTGACTAGGCCAAGAGTATTATGTAATTTATACAATTGCAAAAAATCTCTGGCTTTGATTCCAAAGTGAAATTTCAGACTCATCTATTGGTATACATATGTTATGTTTTTAGTACATACTAAAAATTTTTCACCAAGATGAATATTATTGTACACTGGTACTCTCAGTACATACCAATACACTGGATCCATTCTGTAAACAGGTAGGACAGTATAAACCAATCGAGATTGTTCATTTGTAGCATTTAATATTTAACGAGTATTACTAACACATTTATAAAGTCTTATTTTTTAATCTGTGAAAACATACTAAAAGAACATTATGATAAAGAAACATTGTTATTACAGCCTGTGAACCATCACAGAATGGGCACCACTTCCATTCAAGGAAAGAACCCTGTGCTGAATGCAGTTTTAAGTAGCCTGTTGGAAACATCTTTATCACAAGTCTTGTGAAACGTTTCACTGCTTGTATTACAGAATGAGTATGACTTTCACTCCTTGAAAAAAAATAATGTGCTGAACCCAACTTGCAAGTGCTTTGCTAAAAACGTCTTCATTACAAGCCTTGTCAAACAGGTCCTTGCTTCTATTACAGAGTAGGTATGATTTCCATTTACTGAATGAACACTGAGGAGCACAGCTTGCTAGTGACTTATTAGAAACATCTTTATTACAAGTCTTGTCCAACACTTCACTACATGCATTGGTATTCTTGATCCAAATGCTCATGATTTGGGTAGTTAAGGAGCTCCAAACTCCTACTTGACTTCACAATGAAATTATTTGTGTTCACTGGTGCAGAACATGATTGCAAATGTACAAAGTGTTTTCTGAAGTTTCACACCTCTAATACAAATATAAAAATAAAATCTTCCATTTTCTTCATGTAAAATACCACATAACATCATGCAGTTATAATGTTATGACTATCTTTGTAAATGTTACTGGTTAATGGAAATGTATTTTGAAAATATTATAGTCTCCTTTTGTGTGTGTGTGTGTGTGTGTGTGTGTGTATACCATACCACTCAAATCGATTTTTATGAAGCTTCTGAATAAGATTCAGAATTTTGTGTAAAAGAGTGTTCCCCAAAAGTATTCTTAATTTTACAGATAGAAAATGTAGTATTAGGAAAATAACGGCTTTCTCACAATACTAATCAAATCATAATATAAATGTATTTGATTAGAAGAGTTAGGTATGGTGAATGATCACCTCAAAAGTACAGAGACACCCCTGACCAATGTGACTCAGTTGGTTGGCGTCATCCCACAAAGCAAAAGGTCACTGATTCAATCCCTGATCAGGGCACAAGCCTGGGTTTGGACCTTCCCTCTGTCAGGGCATTTCTGAGAGGAAACCAATCAATGTTTCCCTCTCTTCTCCCTCTCTTCCTCTCTCTCTAAGAACAAATAAAATCTTAAAAAAAAATACAGAGACTATCACAAGAACAGATGTGAAAGTAGACAATGTGAGGATTTTATATTTGTGCATTTATGGTGTGACGAAAACAAATTTTCAGATCACAGGTAAACATGGAATGTGTAAAAATTGCATTGGCCAATAAGCTACTAATTTAAAGAAAAATACCTACATCTCAACCTCACAATATTCTTTTTTTTCTAAAGATTTTATTTACTTATTTTTTACAGAAAGGGAAAGGGAAGGAGAAAGAGAGGGAGAGAAATGTGTGGTTGCCTCTCATGAGCCCCCCACCAGGGACCTGACTCAAACACCAGACATGTGCCCAGACTGGAAATCAAACCTGCAACCTTTTGGTTTACAGGCCTGTGCTCAGTCCACTGAGCCATACCAGCCAGGGCTCATCCACACAATTTAATATTTTCTACTTTTTGAGTTTCCTCTGTTTTATTTTTTTAAGATTTTATTTATTTATTTTTAGAGAGGGAAGGGAGAGAGAAAGAGAGAGAAACATCAATGTGCGGGTGCTGGGGGCCATGGCCTGCAACCCAGGCATGTGCCCTGACTGGGAATCGAACTTGCGATGCTTTGGTTCACAGCCCACGCTCAATCCACTGAGCTACGCCAGCCAGGGCCACACAACATTCTTAAAGTCATAAATTGCTCTGGACTAGAATGCTGTCAAAGAAAAAACAACACAAATATTATTTTAAAAATAAAGCGGTAACGCTTAAAACATGGTGGTAAGAAATGCCTTCAAACAACATATAGGAAAGGCCAATGAATCAGATTCCATCCAAAGGAAAATCTCTCTGTGGTGCAATCATTTTGCATGTAGAACTGAGTGAGCAAATGACAAGATGTGAGGGGGGGACCCAAAAACCCCTGAAATTACCTTATGGAGGGCGGGCCCCTTGTAGCACAGGCTTCCCCCGCTAGGTGAGTGTCTAGGAACCCTGTGTTAGTGTAGCAGCTGGTAGTGTTGTAAGAGGCTGTATTTGGCTTGCGAATTTGTTTCAAAGATTCTTTCAGTGTGTTTGCCCATTTCTTGATGGGTGGTTTACGAGCACACCTGCCCACACCACACTGAGTGTTCAGCAGTTTTTGGCCATAAACAGCATGACCCCTAGGGTGCCCCACCCTCCTCATTCACCTGATCTCACCCCCATCAACCTTTTTGTTTGTTTGCTTGTTTCACTGGATGAAAAAAGTCCTCAAAGGGAAACATTTTGCTGATGTGGCAGAGGTGGAATAAAAAATTGCAGAAACACTAAAAGGCATCAAAATTGATGAGTTCAAAAACTGTTTTTAGCAGTGGAAAAAAACATCTCAATAGGTGTACTGCATCAAAAAGAGAGTACTTTGAAGGTGACTGAAGTTTAAACATGTAAGAATAAATGTACAATTTGTTATAAATAAATTCCAGGATTTTATGGGTCCCCCCCTCGTACACTGATGTTTTAGGGGAAAAATGTGTTTTTTATGTGGGAGAATAAAGTTAAAAATTTGAAATATCAGAGGAGAGACACAATTCTGGGCACTCAATGGGAACTGCAGGTACGAGATCTCCATTTCTAAACATCATTTCCCAGGCTCCTTGAAAAAAATGACTACTTTTAGTTTTGGGGAAACAAAAGTACCAAGTGCACCAGGGAAATGTTATTCAGCCCCCCACCCCCTCCAGGAAAACGTTATTGATAAAAATTTTTAAAAAGAGCAAGGTGTTTCTTGAAAAGTCCTTGGACTATTCAAGATGCCAAGACCAGCATGAAAGGAATGCTGCTGTGCCAATCTAAAACAACTTAAGCATCCAAAAATTGTATGGTGCTGTATGATAATACATACACGAAATGAAAAATATTCTTTAAATAGTCTTGAATACACTGGGACCAGAAGTAGTGCACTCCCAAATTTGGTCGGTAGGATGTGTTCATGAAAAGCGGTCCCACAAGAAGTGCTCACTTAAATTGGGCCCAGAGGACCTGTACCCAGGAAATTGGTCCAGCCACCCCCTCTGCTGTTCACAGACTAGCTGTAGCTGGGATGTAGCATTTGCCTCCAGCTCTCTCCTGGCACCTTACCCCAAGACCCATGCCGCCCCTCACACCCTGCCTGGAGCTGAGATGGAGAAATGCATCCTGGTCTCTCTTTGCCTGTTTACTCAGAACACACTGGCTGAAGCAGGGATGGAAAACTCACCTCCAGTCTCTCCTCGAATGTTATCCCAGGCACCCAAGCTGCCCATCACAAGATAGTATGGATCCAGGATGGAGACTTCTCCCCAAGGTCTGTACTGTCTCTTTCCTCAGAAACCCTCTCTGCCCGTCACAAGCTGGCTGGAGCTGGAATGGAGAAACAGCCTCCAGGACTCTCACCCACCTTTTCCCAGGATCACCTCTGGCAAGAAGGGAGGCTGGCATAAGGCATACATATGGAACAACCAGGCAAGAGAGCAGGTGATGGTGTACCAGGTACTGCACCAGGTTTCACCTTGAGAACTTCACATTCCAGTGGGCAGCTTCCAGGGCACTGCTACTCCTAGCTGTGGCATGCACTACATCGGATACATTCTTTACAGGCTTCGAAGCCTTTGGAAAAAAAGAGCTTTTCCTGGTGACTTCCACTCAGTTGTTATTCATAAAATGCACATTAGATGGCAGCAGAGTGACCTCTTCTCCGATGTTATTCCCAAAATGACCATTAGATGTCAACAGACAAGTTTTTTTTCTGGTGACTTCCACTCCGGTGTTATTCCCCAAATGGACACAAGATGGTAGAAGAGAAGATCATTTTCCTACCTTGGGACGGGAGCCCACTCTGCACTGAAATGAGAATCCAGACCCCACACCAAGCTCCCTTTGAGATAAATCCCCTTTTTAGGCCCTTAACAGGCTTCATCTCACCTACTGCTCCCACTTGCTAGATGAAGCAGGAACGATTATTATCTCTATTTTACAGGTATTTATACTGAAGACTGATTCTACACAGTTCTCAGGGCAGAGCAGTGGCCTAAATGGGCCAAGATGGGCCAGAAGAGCATCACATGCAGGATCCTGGACACAGACCTCACTAGTGTCCCTGGGAGGTGGGAGCACAAGAGTGCGGAAAAGAAATTATGTGCACACAGTCCAGAGAATTAAAAGAACTAAAAAGCAGAGAGAATTGTCTATTTATTTATTATTGTGGAATGATATTTTCAAAACAACGTAAGTCTTATAGTTGCCATCAGTTATCTAAACTACTAATTTTCCAAACTTCCAGAAAAATGTTACTTTTTAAAAGGCTGCTTTTAAGTTGATTCCTCATAGCACAAACATCTTTTCTATTCACACAGTATCTTTCAGCATCCTTGGCAACACAACCCTGTAACTCCCTCATTCCATGTACTCCAAGTTTTCAAGAACCCCTTCTAGACACATGGCACCAGATGAAATCTTATCTGTGGTCTCTGCCCTCATTCCTAAACTCGGCAATGTGTCTACTGTAAACATTCTCTCCATAAAACTTCAATAAGTGGGCAATGAACTTCTTATTATTTCATCTGTGGAAATATTTTCCTTTTTATTACTTAAAAAATTGAATCTGAAAGAGCACTTCAGCTTTGGACCATACATTTAGGAGAGAGTGACAGTTGCAAACAAAGGTTTACATGCAGACGTAAATAATTACACTGACTTCATTTTAGGATAGATACCTTAAAGTGATTGTTCTATGTGCAGTGCACAAACAGGTGCTCCATTCATAACACTGCTGTTTGTGTCCTGTGCACATTATACAGCAAATACCAATGCTGACCTGCCTCTCTTTGCAGAAAGTACTTCAACCACTGTTCTGTTCGAGGGTTAGTCCCCAGAGTCATTTACAAAGACCATCGTTGTTTTATGGCCTAATGGTCTTACTCGAAATATGTTTGCTATGTTTACATGCTCTAAATAAGTAATTCTGTGTGTGTACACTATATATTAAACATTCATCTTTTTACTGAGACATAAATTTAGTATTTACTGTTGGCCAGACACAAACAGAGATGAGTAAGATAAAGTCTGTGTACTTATAAACAGATAAACAGATACCTTTGACACAATAATTAAAAGTTGTGTTGTAGACTCAGAAAATGTAGCTTCTACCTGAATTGATTGCATCGTTCACTGTTTTGTAATTTCATAGGTGTCTCTTGTCACTCACCCTTTTCAAAGTTCTAATTCAATTGTATTTTAAAGAGAATCAATTGATTCGCAGACTAATTCAACAACATATTAGATGGCATCTTATGATAAGTTCCTTGGGTTAGGGAACTTTGAATAATACAATATATTCATTATATTCACCACACACTTCTAAGAACAAGTGCTGTGAAAATGCTCCAAGAATTGGATAACTGAACCATTTTCGTTTCTTGAAGATATCCTATGGCTAAGAAATCAAGGGGCCACATTTGATTTCTCAGTGTTATTCTGTCACACTAAACGCTCAGCAACTCATCTTGCTATATTCGCAAAAACACACCCACCTGTGAACCAGTGCGCTTCCTTCCAGGGAGGGAATGTGACAACATAAGGCTAGACATGGCTTCGAAATAGCTCTGATTCTTCAGAGAATCATGGATGGATGGTGTACAAAGTAGAACTGATTACAACACGTAAATATTACATGTTGTATTTGGAGGTAGAGACCTTACATTAAGCCACAAAATAAGTCTCAATCGATTTTAAAATAGAGATATGATATGAAGTATCTTTTCTGTCCACAATGGGATGAAGTAGGAATCAAAAATAAAAGTTTTAAAAAACAGATATTTTGTGAAAATCATGCAATACTTTTTTTAAGCAACTAATAGCTCAAAAACCAATCACAAGAAGAATTTAGACAGGATTAGAGAATGATGAAGCAAAAACACCTTACGAGACAGTGAAAACAGAGCTGGGGGAAATTTACAGCTATAAACAGTTACATTAAAAACAAAAAGAAAATTGGAGTTCCGGCCAAGATGGAGGCATAGGCAGTCGCATTGTGCTTCCTCGCACAACCAAGACTGAAGACAACAAAGATTGAGAATCAATTAACAACCAGAACAGAGAGAAATTAATTGAACAGAAGTCGGGCTCCAGTACATCCAGACCGGTAAGGAGCAGTGGAGTCGGGAGGCCTGCGAAGTGGGGTCCAGGGGTCCGGGTGGGAAGAGGTGCTGGCTGGCAGGCGCGGGCGCGCAGGGTGCAGATGGCAGCGGACGGACCGGTGGCAGACGCCGGGTGCGGAAGCGCGGAGGTGACTTGCAGACCCAGTGAGGGGCGCAGGGCAGCTGGCTGTCCGCAGCCACGTTTGCGCGCAAACTAAGTGAAAACGGGCAGTGTAAACGGGCAGCGCCGCCGCATTTCAAAGCTTAAGAGCCCCGTCTGGGAACTGAGGCCGGGAGACTCTCCCAGCCTCACAGGAGACTTCTCGGGGAAGCCCACAGAGTCCGAGAAAGTGCACCAGCCCACCGCCCGGGAGCCAGCACAGCAAGGGCCCAGTTTGCTTGTGGGAGGCAATGGAGGGAACGGAAGTCCTAGAGAGAGCAGAGCAGGCGCCATTGTTCCCTCTCAGACCCCGCCCCCACATACAACGTCACAACCCAGCGACTGGGGTGCCCTGCCCCGTGAACACCTAAGGCTCCGCCGCCCTTACGAAGCAGCCACAACCAAACCAAAGGAAAATTAAAAAGATGGCTCAAACATATTTGAAAGCCCCAGAACCAATTTTTTTAAGTGACCAAGAAATTGCCGAATTACCAGATGCACAGTTCAAAGCACTGTTGATCAGGAAGCTCACAGAATTGGTTGACTTTGGACATAAATTAGATGAA